>JAXCHB010000354.1:0-157904 GCA_036926305.1 Uropetala carovei
ATTTTTTTCAAATTATTTTTTAAAATTTTTTCCAAAAATTTTTTTTTGAAATTTTTTCAAAATTTTTTTCGAAATTTTTTTCGAAAATTTTTTTCGAAATTTTTTTTCGAAATTTTTTTCAAAATTTTTTTCGAAATTTTTTTTTTCGAAAATTTTTTTCGAAAATTTTTTTCGAAAATTTTTTTTGAAAATTTTTTTTCGAAAATTTTTTTCGAAAATTTTTTTTCAAAATTTTTTTCAAAAATTTTTTTTTCAAAATGTTTTTCGAAAATTTTTTTTTGAAATTTTTTTCAAAATTTTTTTCGAAATTTTTTTCGAAAATTTTTTTTTAATATTTTTTTTCGAAATTTTTTTCAAAATTTTTTTCGAAAATTTTTTCTCAAAATTTTTTTTTTTAATTTTTTTTGAAAAAAATTTTTGAAAATTTTTTTTAAAAATTTTTTTCGAAAATTTTTTTTCAAAATTTTTTTCAAATTTTTTTCGAAAATTTTTTTTTCAAAATTTTTTTCGAAAATTTTTTTTTCAAAATTTTTTTTGGAAATTTTTTTCAAAATTTTTTTCGAAAATTTTTTTTCAAAATTTTTTTTCAAAATTTTTTTCGAAAATTTTTTTCAAAATTTTTTTCAAAATTTTTTTTCAAAATTTTTTTCAAAATTTTTTTCAAAATTTTTTTCAAATTTTTTTTGAAATTTTTTTCGAAAATTTTTTTCGAATATTTTTTTCGAAAATTTTTTTTCGAAATTTTTTTCAAAATTTTTTTTGAAATTTTTTTTCGTAAATTTTTTTAAAAAATTTTTTTCGAAAATTTTTTTCAAAATTTTTTTTCAAAATTTTTTTCGAAAGTTTTTTTTCAAATTTTTTTTGAAAATTTTTTAAAAAAATTTTTTTCAAATTTTTTTTAAAAATGTTTTTCGAAAATTTTTTTTTGAAATTTTTTTCAAAATTTTTTTTGAAATTTTTTTCGAAAATTTTTTTTGAAAATTTTTTTCAAAATTTTTTCGAAAATTTTTTTAAAAAATTTTTTTCAAAATTTTTTTCGAAAATTTTTTTCAAAATGTTTTTCGAAAATTTTTTTTTGAAATTTTTTTGAAATTTTTTTCGAAAATTTTTTTAAAAATTTTTTTTGAAAATTTTTTTAAAAAATTTTTTTAAAAATTTTTTTCGAAAATTTTTTTCAAAATTTTTTTAAAAATTTTTTTCAAAATTTTTTTTTTAAAATTTTTTTCGAAAATTTTTTTCGAAAATTTTTTTAATTTTTTTTTCGAAAATTTTTTTCAAAATTTTTTTTCAAAATTTTATTCGAAAATTTTTTTTCATAATTTTTTTCGAAAATTTTTTTTCAAAATTTTTTTCAAATTTTTTTTTGAAATTTTTTTCGAAAATTTTTTTTTGAAATTTTTTCAAAATTTTTTTCGAAAATTGTTTTCGAAATTTTTTCGAAAATTTTTTTCGAAAATTTTTTTCGAAAATTTTTTTTCAAAATTTTTTTCGAAAATTTTTTTTTGAAATTTTTTCAAAATTTTTTTCAAAAATTTTTTTCGAAATTTTTTTCGAAAATTTTTTTCGAAAATTTTTTTTCGAAATTTTTTTCAAAATTTTTTTCGAAAATTTTTTTTCAATTTTTTTTTAAAAATTTTTTTCGAAAATTTTTTTTCAAAATTTTTTTCAAAACATTTTTCGAAAATTTTTTTCGAAAATTTTTTTTCAAAATTTTTTTCGAAAATTTTTTTTTGAAATTTTTTCAAAATTTTTTTCAAAAATTTTTTTCGAAATTTTTTTCGAAAATTTTTTTCGAAAATTTTTTTTTGAAATTTTTTTCAAAATTTTTTTCGAAATTTTTTTTCAAAATTTTTTTTAAAAATTTTTTTCGAAAATTTTTTTTCAAAATTTTTTTCAAAATTTTTTTCGAAAATTTTTTTCAAAATTTTTTTTCAAAATTTTTTTTGGGAATTTTTTTCAAATTTTTTTTCGAAAATTTTTTTTCAAAATTTTTTCAAAATTTTTTTCAAAATTATTTTCAAAATTTTTTTTTCAAAATTTTTTTCAAAATTTATTTCGAAATTTTTTTTCAAAATTTTTTTCGAAAATTTTTTTCAAAATTTTTTTCGAAATTTTTTTTCAAAATTTTTTTTCAAATTTTTTTTCGATATTTTTTTCGAAATTTTTTTCGAAAATTTTTTTCGAAAATTTTTTTTCGAAATTTTCTTCAAAATTTTTTTCGAAAATTTTTTTCGTAAATTTTTTTACAAAATTTTTTTCGAAAATTTTTTTCAAATTATTTTTTAAAATTTTTTCCAAAAATTTTTTTTTGAAATTTTTTCAAATTTTTTTTCGAAATTTTTTTCAAAATTTTTTTCGAAATTTTTTTTTTCGAAAATTTTTTTCGAAAATATTTTTCGAAAATTTTTTTTGAAAATTTTTTTTCGAAAATTTTTTTCGAAAATTTTTTTTCAAAATTTTTTTCAAAAATTTTTTTTTCAAAATGTTTTTCGAAAATTTTTTTTTGAAATTTTTTTCAAAATTTTTTTCGAAATTTTTTTCGAAAATTTTTTTTTAATATTTTTTTTCGAAATTTTTTTCAAAATTTTTTTCGAAAATTTTTTCTCAAAATTTTTTTTTTAATTTTTTTTGAAAAAAATTTTTTAAAATTTTTTTTAAAAATTTTTTTCGAAAAATTTTTTCAAAATTTTTTTCAAATTTTTTTCGAAAATTTTTTTTTCAAAATTTTTTTCGTAAATTTTTTTTTGAAATTTTTTTCGAAATTTTTTTCGAAAATTTTTTTCGAAATTTTTTTTCAAAATTTTTTTCGATTTTTTTTTTCAAAATTTTTTTTGGAAATTTTTTTCAAAATTTTTTTCGAAAATTTTTTTTCAAAATTTTTTTTCAAAATTTTTTTCGAAAATTTTTTTCAAAATTTTTTTCAAAATTTTTTTTCAAAATTTTTTTCAAAATTTTTTTCAAAATTTTTTTCAGATTTTTTTTGAAATTTTTTTCGAAAATTTTTTTCGAAATTTTTTCGAAAATTTTTTTCGAAAATTTTTTTCGAAAATTTTTTTTCAAAATTTTTCTGGAAATTTTTTTCAAAATTTTTTTCGAAAATATTTTTCGAAAATTTTTTTCAAAATTTTTTTCAAAATTTTTTTTCGAAATTTTTTTCGAAATTTTTTTCGAAATTCTTTTCGAATATTTTTTTCGAAAATTTTTTTTCGAAATTTTTTTCAAAATTTTTTTTGAAAATTTTTTTCGTAAATTTTTTTAAAAAATTTTTTTCGAAAATTTTTTTCAAAATTTTTTTTCAAAATTTTTTTCGAAAGTTTTTTTTCAAATTTTTTTTGAAAATTTTTTAAAAAAATTTTTTTCAAATTTTTTTAAAAAATGTTTTTCGAAAATTTTTTTTTGAAATTTTTTTCAAACTTTTTTTCGAAATTTTTTTCGAAAATTTTTTTTGAAAATTTTTTTCAAAATTTTTTCGAAAATTTTTTTAAAAAATTTTTTTCAAAATTTTTTTCGAAAATTTTTTTCAAAATGTTTTTCAAAAATTTTTTTTTGAAATTTTTTTGAAATTTTTTTCGAAAATTTTTTTAAAAATTTTTTTTGAAAATTTTTTTAAAAAATTTTTTTAAAAATTTTTTTCGAAAATTTTTTTCAAAATTTTTTTAAAAATTTTTTTCAAAATTTTTTTTTTTAAATTTTTTTCGAAAATTTTTTTCGAAAATTTTTTTTCAAATTTTTTTTTGGAAATTTTTTCAAAATATTTTTCGAAAATTTTTTTTCAAAATTTTTTTTCAAAATTTTTTCAATTTTTTTTTCGAAAATTTTTTTCAAAATTTTTTTTCAAAATTTTATTCGAAAATTTTTTTTCATAATTTTTTTCGAAAATTTTTTTTCAAAATTTTTTTCAAATTTTTTTTTGAAATTTTTTTCGAAAATTTTTTTTTGAAATTTTTTCAAAATTTTTTTCGAAAATTGTTTTCGAAATTTTTTCGAAAATTTTTTTCGAAAATTTTTTTTCAAAATTTTTTTCGAAAATTTTTTTTTGAAATTTTTTCAAAATTTTTTTCAAAAATTTTTTTCGAAATTTTTTTCGAAAATTTTTTTCGAAAATTTTTTTTCGAAATTTTTTTCAAAATTTTTTTCGAAAATTTTTTTTCAATTTTTTTTTTTAAATTTTTTTCGAAAATTTTTTTTCAAAATTTTTTTCAAAACTTTTTTTGAAAATTTTTTTCAAATTTTTTTTTTTGAAAATTTTTTTAAAAAATTTTTTTCAAAATTTTTTTCGAAAATTTTTTTCAAAATTTTTTAAAAATTTTTTTCGAAAATTTTTTTTAAAAATTTTTTTCAAAAATTTTTTTTAAAAATTTTTTTCGAAAATTTTTTTTAAAAATTTTTTTCGAAAATTTTTTTCGAAAACTTTTTTTAAAAATTTTTGTCGAAAATTTTTTTTAAAAATTTTTTTCGAAAATTTTTTTTAAAAATTTTTTTCGAAAATTTTCTTCCAAAATTTTTTTCGAAATTTTTTTTTCAAATTTTTTTTGGAAATTTTTTCAAAATTTTTTTCGAAAATTTTTTTTCATAATTTTTTTCTAATTATTTTTCGAAAATTTTTTTTTCAAAATTTTTTTCAAAATTTTTTTCAAAATTTTTTTTGAAAATTGTTTTCGAAATTTTTTCGAAAATTTTTTTCGAAAATTTTTTTTCAAAATTTTTTTTCAAAATTTTTTCAAAACTTTTTCGAAATTTTTTTTCAAAATTTTTTTTCAAAATTTTTTTCAAAATTTTTTTCGAAATTTTTTTCGAAAATTTTTTTCGAAATTTTTTTCGAAATTTTTTCGAAATTTTTTTCGAAAATTTTTTTCGAAAATTTCTTTTCGAAATTTTTTTCAAATTTTTTTTCAAAAATTTTTTCGAAAATTTTTTTCAAAATTTTTTAAAAAATTTTTTTCGAAAATTTTTTTTAAAATTTTTTTTCGAAAATTTTTTTCGAAAATTTTATTCCAAAATTTTTTTGGAAAATTTTTTTTCAAATTTTTTTTTTGGAAATTTTTTCAAAATTTTTTTCGAAAATTTTTTTCGAAAATTTTTTTTGAAAATTTTTTTTCAAAATTTTTTTCGAAAATTTTTTAAAAAAATTTTTTTCGAAAATTTTTTTTCAAAATTTTTTTCAAATTTTTTTTCGAAAATTTTTTTTCAAAATTTTTTTCAAAATTTTTTCGAAAATTTTTTTCGAAAATTTTTTTTCAAAATTTTTTTCAAAAATTTTTTTCAAAATTTTTTTTCAAATTTTTTTTTCAAATTTTTTTTTCAAAATTTTCTTTCAAAATTTTTTTCGAAAATTTTTTTTCAAAATTGTTTTCAAATTATTTTTTGAAATTTTTTTCGAAAATTTTATTTTGAAATTTTTTCAAAATTTTTTTCGAAATTTTTTTTGAAAATTGTTTTCGAAATTTTTTCGAAAATTTTTTTCGACAATTTTTTTTCAAAATTTTTTTCAAATTTTTTTTTGAAATTTTTTTCGAAAATTTTTTTCGAAATTTTTTCGAAAATTTTTTTTGGAAAATTTTTTTTGAAAATTTTTTTTCAAAATTTTTTTTTGGGAATTTTTTTCAAATTTTTTTTCGAAAATTTTTTTTCAAAATTTTTTCAAAATTTTTTTCGAAAATTTTTTTCAAAATCTTTTTCAAAATTTTTTTTTCAAAATTTTTTTCAAAATTTATTTCGAAATTTTTTTTCAAAATTTTTTTCGAAAATTTTTTTCAAAATTTTTTTCGAAATTTTTTTTCAAAATTTTTTTTCAAAATTTTTTTCGATATTTTTTTCGAAATTTTTTTCGAAAATTTTTTTCGAAAATTTTTTTTCGAAATTTTCTTCAAAATTTTTTTCGAAAATATTTTTCGTAAATTTTTTTACAATATTTTTGTTTGAAAATTTTTTTTCAAAATTTTTTTTTGGGAATTTTTTTCAAATTTTTTTTCGAAAATTTTTTTTCAAAATTTTTTTACAAAATTTTTTTTGGAATTTTTTTCGAAATTTTTTTCGAAAATTTTTTTCGAAATTTTTTTTCGAAATTTTTTTCAAAATTTTTTTCGAAATTTTTTTTTTCGAAAATTTTTTTACAAAATTTTTTTCGAAAATTTTTTTCAAATTATTTTTTAAAATTTTTTCCAAAAATTTTTTTTTGAAATTTTTTCAAAATTTTTTTCGAAATTTTTTTCGAAATTTTTTTCGAAATTTTTTTCGAAAATTTTTTTCGAAATTTTTTTTCGAAATTTTTTTCAAAATTTTTTTCGAAATTTTTTTTTTCGAAAATTTTTTTCGAAAATTTTTTTCGAAAATTTTTTTTGAAAATTTTTTTTCGAAAATTTTTTTCGAAAATTTTTATTCAAAATTTTTTTCAAAAATTTTTTTTTCAAAATGTTTTTCGAAAATCTTTTTTTGAAATTTTTTTCAAAATGTTTTTCGAAATTTTTTTTCAAAATTTTTTTCGAAAATTTTTTTTCAAAATTTTTTTCAAAATTTTTTCGAAAATTTTTTTCGAAAATTTTTTTTGAAAATTTTTTTCAAATTTTTTTTCTAAATGTTTTTCGAAAATTTTTTTTTGAAATTTTTTTCAAAATTTTTTTCGAAATTTTTTTTCAAAATTTTTTTCGAAAATTTTTTTTCAAAATTTTTTTCAAATTTTTTTTCGAAAATTTTTTTTTCAAATTTTTTTTCAAAATTTTTTTCGAAAATTTTTTTCAAAATTTTTTTCGAAAATTTTTTTAAAAAATTTTTTTCAAAATTTTTTTCGAAAATTTTTTTCAAAATTTTATTCGAAATTTTTTTCAAAATTTTTTTCGAAATATTTTTTCAAAATTTTTTTCGAAAATTTTTTTTCAAAATTTTTTTTGGAAATTTTTTTCAAAATTTTTTTCGAAAATTTTTTTTCAAAATTTTTTTTCAAAATTTTTTTTCAAAATTTTTTTCGAAATTTTTTTTCAAAATTTTTTTCGAAAATTTTTTAAAAAAATTTTTTTCGAAAATTTTTTAAAAAAATTTTTTTCGAAAATTTTTTTCGAAAATTTTTTTCGAAATTTTTTCGAAAATTTTTTTCGAAAAATTTTTTTGAAAATTTTTTTTCAAAATTTTTTTTGGGAATTTTTTTCAAATTTTTTTTCGAAAATTTTTTTTCAAATATTTTTCAAAATTTTTTTCGTAAATTTTTTTCAAAATTTTTTTTCAAAATTTTATTCGAAAATTTTTTTTCAAAATTTTTTTCGAAAATTTTTTTTCAAAATTTTTTTCAAATTTTTTTTTGAAATTTTTTTCGAAAATTTTTTTTTGAAATTTTTTCAAAATTTTTTTCGAAAATTGTTTTCGAACTTTTTTCGAAAATTTTTTTCGAAAATTTTTTTTCAAAATTTTTTTCGAAAATTTTTTTTTGAAATTTTTTCAAAATTTTTTTCAAAATTTTTTTTTGAAATTTTTTCAAAATTTTTTTCAAAAATTTTTTTCAAAATTTTTTTCAAAATTTTTTCGAAAATTTTTTTCGAAAATTTTTTTTCAAAATTTTTTTCAAAAATTTTTTTCAAAATTTTTTTTCAAATTTTTTTTTCAAATTTTTTTTTCAAAATTTTCTTTCAAAATTTTTTTCGAAAATTTTTTTTCAAAATTGTTTTCAAATTTTTTTTTGAAATTTTTTTCGAAAATTTTTTTTTGAAATTTTTTCAAAATTTTTTTCGAAATTTTTTTTGAAAATTGTTTTCGAAATTTTTTCGAAAATTTTTTTCGACAATTTTTTTTCAAAATTTTTTTCAAATTTTTTTTTCAAATTTTTTTCGGAAATTTTTTTCGAAATTTTTTCGAAAATTTTTTTTGGAAAATTTTTTTCGAAAATTTTTTTTTAAAATTTTTTTCGAAAATTTTTTTTAAAAATTTTTTTCGAAAATTTTTTTTAAAATTTTTTTTCGAAAATTTTTTTTAAACATTTTTTTCGAAAACTTTTTTTAAAATTTTTTTTCGAAAATGTTTTTTAAAAATTTTTTTCGAAAATTTTTTTTAAAAATTTTTTTCGAAAATTTTTTTTAAAAATTTTTTTCGAAAATTTTCTTCCAAAATTTTTTTCGAAAATTTTTTTTCAAATTTTTTTTGGAAATTTTTTCAAAATTTTTTTCAAAATTTTTTTCGAAAATTTTTTTTCAAAATTTTTTTTGAAAATTTTTTTTCAAAATTTTTTTAAATTTTTTTTTGAAATTTTTTTCGAAAATTTTTTTTCAAAATTTTTTTTCAAAATTTTTTCAAAAATTTTTCGAAATTTTTTTTCAAAATTTTTTTCAAATTTTTTTTTGAAATTTTTTTCGAAAATTTTTTTTTGAAATTTTTTCAAAATTTTTTTCGAAAATTTTTTTTGAAAATTTTTTTTCAAAATTTTTTTTGGGAATTTTTTTCAAATTTTTTTTCAAAATTTTTTCAAAATTTTTTTCGAAAATTTTTTTCCAAAATTTTTTTTCAAAATTTTATTCGAAAATTTTTTTTCAAAATTTTTTTCGAAAATTTTTTTTCAAAATTTTTTTCAAATTTTTTTTTGAAATTTTTTTCGAAAATTTTTTTTTGAAATTTTTTCAAAATTTTTTTCGAAAATTGTTTTCGAAATTTTTTCGAAAATTTTTTTCGAAAATTTTTTTCGAAAATTTTTTTCGAAAATTTTTTTTCAAAATTTTTTTCGAAAATTTTTTTTTGAAATTTTTTCAAAATTTTTTTCAAAAATTTTTTTCAAAAATTTTTTTCGAAATTTTTTTCGAAAATTTTTTTCGAAAATTTTTTTTCGAAATTTTTTTCAAAATTTTTTTCGAAAATTTTTTTTTTAAATTTTTTTAAAAATTTTTTTCGAAAATTTTTTTTCAAAATTTTTTTCAAAATTTTTTTCGAAAATTTTTTTCAAATTTTTTTTTTGAAAATTTTTTTAAAAAATTTTTTTCAAAATTTTTTTTAAAATTTTCTAAAAATTTTTTTCGAAAATTTTTTTTAAAAATTTTTTTCGAAAATTTTTTTTAAAAATATTTTTCGAAAATTTTTTTTAAAAATTTTTTTCGAAAACTTTTTTTAAAAAGTTTTGTCGAAAATTTTTTTTAAAAATTTTTTTCGAAAATTTTTTTTAAAAAATTTTTTCGAAAATTTTCTTCCAAAATTTTTTTCGAAATTTTTTTTTCAAATTTTTTTTGGAAATTTTTTCAAAATTTTTTTCGAAAATTTTTTTTCAAAATTTTTTTTCAAAATTTTTTTCTAATTTTTTTTCGAAAATTTTTTTTTCAAAATATTTTTCAAAATTTTTTTCGAAAATTTTTTTCAAAATTTTTTTCGATAATTTTTTTAAAAAATTTTTTTCAAAATTTTTTTCGAGAATTTTTTTCAAAATTTTTTTCGAAAATTTTTTTCAAAATTTTTGTCAAAATTTTTTTGAAATTTTTTTTCAAAATGTTTTTCGAAAATTTTTTTTTCACAATTTTTTTTGGAAATTTTTTCAAAATTGTTTTCGAAAATGTTTTTTCAAAATTTTTTTTCAAAATTTTTTTTCAAAATTTTTTTCGAAAATTTTTTTCAAAATTTTTTTTCAAAATTTTTTTCAAAATTTTTTTCAAAAATTTTTTTTCAAAATTTTTTTCAAAAATTTTTTTCGAAATTTTTTTCAAAAATTTTTTTCGAAATTTTTTTCGAAAATTTTTTTCGAAAATTTTTTTTCGAAATTTTTTTCAAAATGTTTTAAGAAAATGTTTTTTCAAAATTTTTTTAAAAAATTTTTTTTAAAAATTTTTTTCGAAAATATTTTTTCAAAATTTTTTTCAAAATTTTTTTCAAAATTTTTTTCGAAACTTTTTCAAATTTTTTTTTGAAAATTTTTTTAAAAAATTTTTTTCAAAATTTTTTTCGAAAATTTTTTTCAAAATTTTTTAAAAATTTTTTTCGAAAATTTTTTTTAAAAATTTTTTTCGAAAATTTTTTTTAAAAATTTTTTTCGAAAATTTTTTTTAAAAATTTTTTTCGAAAATTTTTTTTAAACATTTTTTTCGAAAACTTTTTTTAAAATTTTTTTTCGAAAATGTTTTTTAAAAATTTTTTTCGAAAATTTTTTTTAAAAATTTTTTTCGAAAATTTTTTTTAAAAATTTTTTTCGAAAATTTTCTTCCAAAATTTTTTTCGAAAATTTTTTTTCAAATTTTTTTTGGAAATTTTTTCAAAATTTTTTTCAAAATTTTTTTCGAAAATTTTTTTTCAAAATTTTTTTTGAAAATTTTTTTTCAAAATTTTTTTAAATTTTTTTTTGAAATTTTTTTCGAAAATTTTTTTTCAAAATTTTTTTTAAAAATTTTTTTCGAAAATTTTCTTCCAAAATTTTTTTCGAAAATTTTTTTTCAAATTTTTTTTGGAAATTTTTTCAAAATTTTTTTCAAAATTTTTTTCGAAAATTTTTTTTCAAAATTTTTTTTGAAAATTTTTTTTCAAAATTTTTTTAAATTTTTTTTTGAAATTTTTTTCGAAAATTTTTTTTCAAAATTTTTTTTCAAAATTTTTTCAAAAATTTTTCGAAATTTTTTTTCAAAATTTTTTTCAAATTTTTTTTTGAAATTTTTTTCGAAAATTTTTTTTTGAAATTTTTTCAAAATTTTTTTCGAAAATTTTTTTTGAAAATTTTTTTTCAAAATTTTTTTTGGGAATTTTTTTCAAATTTTTTTTCAAAATTTTTTCAAAATTTTTTTCGAAAATTTTTTTCCAAAATTTTTTTTCAAAATTTTATTCGAAAATTTTTTTTCAAAATTTTTTTCGAAAATTTTTTTTCAAAATTTTTTTCAAATTTTTTTTTGAAATTTTTTTCGAAAATTTTTTTTTGAAATTTTTTCAAAATTTTTTTCGAAAATTGTTTTCGAAATTTTTTCGAAAATTTTTTTCGAAAATTTTTTTCGAAAATTTTTTTCGAAAATTTTTTTTCAAAATTTTTTTCGAAAATTTTTTTTTGAAATTTTTTCAAAATTTTTTTCAAAAATTTTTTTCAAAAATTTTTTTCGAAATTTTTTTCGAAAATTTTTTTCGAAAATTTTTTTTCGAAATTTTTTTCAAAATTTTTTTCGAAAATTTTTTTTTTAAATTTTTTTTAAAAATTTTTTTCGAAAATTTTTTTTCAAAATTTTTTTCAAAATTTTTTTCGAAAATTTTTTTCAAATTTTTTTTTTGAAAATTTTTTTAAAAAATTTTTTTCAAAATTTTTTTTAAAATTTTCTAAAAATTTTTTTCGAAAATTTTTTTTAAAAATTTTTTTCGAAAATTTTTTTTAAAAATATTTTTCGAAAATTTTTTTTAAAAATTTTTTTCGAAAACTTTTTTTAAAAAGTTTTGTCGAAAATTTTTTTTAAAAATTTTTTTCGAAAATTTTTTTTAAAAAATTTTTTCGAAAATTTTCTTCCAAAATTTTTTTCGAAATTTTTTTTTCAAATTTTTTTTGGAAATTTTTTCAAAATTTTTTTCGAAAATTTTTTTTCAAAATTTTTTTTCAAAATTTTTTTCTAATTTTTTTTCGAAAATTTTTTTTTCAAAATATTTTTCAAAATTTTTTTCGAAAATTTTTTTCAAAATTTTTTTCGATAATTTTTTTAAAAAATTTTTTTCAAAATTTTTTTCGAGAATTTTTTTCAAAATTTTTTTCGAAAATTTTTTTCAAAATTTTTGTCAAAATTTTTTTGAAATTTTTTTTCAAAATGTTTTTCGAAAATTTTTTTTTCACAATTTTTTTTGGAAATTTTTTCAAAATTGTTTTCGAAAATGTTTTTTCAAAATTTTTTTTCAAAATTTTTTTTCAAAATTTTTTTCGAAAATTTTTTTCAAAATTTTTTTTCAAAATTTTTTTCAAAATTTTTTTCAAAAATTTTTTTTCAAAATTTTTTTCAAAAATTTTTTTCGAAATTTTTTTCAAAAATTTTTTTCGAAATTTTTTTCGAAAATTTTTTTCGAAAATTTTTTTTCGAAATTTTTTTCAAAATGTTTTAAGAAAATGTTTTTTCAAAATTTTTTTAAAAAATTTTTTTTAAAAATTTTTTTCGAAAATATTTTTTCAAAATTTTTTTTAAAATTTTTTTCAAAATTTTTTTCGAAACTTTTTCAAATTTTTTTTTGAAAATTTTTTTAAAAAATTTTTTTCAAAATTTTTTTCGAAAATTTTTTTCAAAATTTTTTAAAAATTTTTTTCGAAAATTTTTTTTAAAAATTTTTTTCGAAAATTTTTTTTAAAAATTTTTTTCGAAAATTTTTTTTAAAAATTTTTTTCGAAAATTTTTTTTAAACATTTTTTTCGAAAACTTTTTTTAAAATTTTTTTTCGAAAATGTTTTTTAAAAATTTTTTTCGAAAATTTTTTTTAAAAATTTTTTTCGAAAATTTTTTTTAAAAATTTTTTTCGAAAATTTTCTTCCAAAATTTTTTTCGAAAATTTTTTTTCAAATTTTTTTTGGAAATTTTTTCAAAATTTTTTTCAAAATTTTTTTCGAAAATTTTTTTTCAAAATTTTTTTTGAAAATTTTTTTTCAAAATTTTTTTAAATTTTTTTTTGAAATTTTTTTTCAAAATTTTTTCAAAAATTTTTCGAAATTTTTTTTCAAAATTTTTTTTCAAAATTTTTTTCAAAATTTTTCTCGAAATTTTTTTCGAAAATTTTTTTCAAAATTTTTTTCGAAATTTTTTCGAAATTTTTTTTAAAATTTTTTTCAAAAATTTTTTCGAAAATTTTTTTCAAAATTTTTTTCAAAAATTTTTTCGAAAATTTTTTTTCAAATTTTTTTTTTGGTAATTTTTTCAAAATTTTTTTCGAAAATTTTTTTCGTTTTTTTTTTTTGAAAATTTTTTTTCAAAATTTTTTTCGAAAATTTTTTAAAAAAATTTTTTTCGAAAATTTTTTTTCAAAATTTTTTTCAAATTTTTTTTCGAAAATTTTTTTTCAAAATTTTTTTCAAAATTTTTTTGAAAATTTTTTTCGAAAATTTTTTTTGAAAATTTTTTTCAAATTTTTTTTCTAAATGTTTTTCGAAAATTTTTTTTTGAAATTTTTTTCAAAATTTTTTTCGAAATTTTTTTTCAAAATTTTTTTCGAAAATTTTTTTTCAAAATTTTTTTCAAATTTTTTTTCGAAAATTTTTTTTTCAAAATTTTTTTCAAAATTTTTTTCGAAATTTTTGTTGACAATTTTTTTCGAAAATTTTTTAAAAAAATTTTTTTCAAAATTTTTTTCGAAAATTTTTTTCAAAATTTTTTTCGAAATTTTTTTCAAAATTTTTTTCGAAATATTTTTTCAAAATTTTTTTCGAAAATTTTTTTTCAAAATTTTTTTTGGAAATTTTTTTCAAAATTTTTTTCGAAAATTTTTTTTCAAAATTTTTTTTCAAAATTTTTTTTCAAAATTTTTTTCGAAATTTTTTTTCAAAATTTTTTTCGAAAATTTTTTAAAAAAATTTTTTTCGAAAATTTTTTTAAAAAATTTTTTTCGAAAATTTTTTTCGAAAATTTTTTTCGAAATTTTTTCGAAAATTTTTTTCGAAAAATTTTTTTTCAAAATTTTTTTCGAAAATTTTTTTTGGGAAATTTTTTCAAAATTTTTTTTCGAAAATTTTTTTTTGAAATTTTTTCAAAATTTTTTTCAAAAATTTTTTTCAAAATTTTTTTCAAAATTTTTTCGAAAATTTTTTTCGAAAATTTTTTTTCAAAATTTTTTTCAAAAATTTTTTTCAAAATTTTTTTTCAAATTTTTTTTTCAAATTTTTTTTTCAAAATTTTCTTTCAAAATTTTTTTCGAAAATTTTTTTTCAAAATTTTTTTCAAATTTTTTTTTGAAATTTTTTTCGAAAATTTTTTTTTGAAATTTTTTCAAAATTTTTTTCGAAAATTGTTTTCGAACTTTTTTCGAAAATTTTTTTCGAAAATTTTTTTTCAAAATTTTTTTCGAAAATTTTTTTTTGAAATTTTTTCAAAATTTTTTTCAAAATTTTTTTTTGAAATTTTTTCAAAATTTTTTTTGAAATTTTTTTTGAAAATTGTTTTCGAAATTTTTTCGAAAATTTTTTTCGACAATTTTTTTTCAAAATTTTTTTCAAATTTTTTTTTGAAATTTTTTTCGAAAATTTTTTTCGAAATTTTTTCGAAAATTTTTTTTGGAAAATTTTTTTTGAAAATTTTTTTTCAAAATTTTTTTTTGGGAATTTTTTTCAAATTTTTTTTCGAAAATTTTTTTTCAAAATTTTTTCAAAATTTTTTTCGAAAATTTTTTTCAAAATCTTTTTCAAAAATTTTTTTTCAAAATTTTTTTCAAAATTTATTTCGAAATTTTTTTTCAAAATTTTTTTCGAAAATTTTTTTCAAAATTTTTTTCGAAATTTTTTTTCAAAATTTTTTTTCAAAATTTTTTTTCAAAATTTTTTTTCAAAATTTTTTTCGATATTTTTTTCGAAATTTTTTTCGAAAATTTTTTTCGAAAATTTTTTTTCGAAATGTTCTTCAAAATTTTTTTCGAAAATATTTTTCGTAAATTTTTTTACAAAATTTTTTTTGAAAATTTTTTTTCAAAATTTTTTTTTGGGAATTTTTTTCAAATTTTTTTTCGAAAATTTTTTTCAAAATTTTTTTACAAAATTTTTTTCGAAATTTTTTTCGAAATTTTTTTCGAAATTTTTTTCGAAAATTTTTTTCGAAATTTTTTTTCGAAATTTTTTTCAAAATTTTTTTCGAAATTTTTTTTTTTCGAAAATTTTTTTCGAAAATTTTTTTCGAAAATTTTTTTCGAAAATTTTTTTTTAAAATTTTTTTTCGAAAATTTTTTTCGAAAATTTTTTTTCAAAATTTTTTTCAAAAATTTTTTTTTCAAAATGTTTTTCGAAAATTTTTTTTTGAAATTTTTTTCAAAATTTTTTTCGAAATTGTTTTCGAAAATTTTTTTTAAATATTTTTTTTCGAAATTTTTTTCAAAATTTTTTTCGAAAATATTTTCTCAAAATATTTTTTTTAAATTTCTTTTGAAAAAAATTTTTGAAAATTTTTTTAAAAATTTTTTTCGAAAATTTTTTTTCAAAATTTTTTTCAAATTTTTTTCGAAAATTTTTTTTTCAAAATTTTTTTCGAAAATTTTTTTCAAAATTTTTTTCGAAAATTTTTTTCTAAATTTTTTTCGAAATTTTTTTCGAAATTTTTTTCGAAAATTTTTTTCGAAAATTATTTTTCGAAATTTTTTTCAAAATTTTTTTCGAAAATTTTTTTCGAAAAATTTTTTTCAATATTTTTTTTTTAATTTTTTTCGAAAAATTTTTTCTAATTTTTTTTCAAAAATTTTTTTTAAAAATTTTTTTCAAATTTTTTTTCGAAAATTTTTTTTCAAAATTTTTTCAAAATTTTTTCGAAAATTTTTTTCGAAAATTTTTTTTGAAAATTTTTTTCAAATTTTTTTTCTAAATGTTTTTCGAAAATTTTTTTCGAAATTTTTTTCAAAATTTTTTTCGAAATATTTTTTCAAAATTTTTTTCGAAAATTTTTTTTCAAAATTTTTTTTGGAAATTTTTTTCAAAATTTTTTTCGAAAATTTTTTTCCAAAATTTTTTTTCAAAATTTTTTTTCAAAATTTTTTTTCAAAATTTTTTTCGAAAATTTTTTCAAAATTTTTTTTCAAAATTTTTTTTCAAATTTTTTTTTCAAAATTTTTTTTCAAAATTTTTTTCGAAAATTTTTTTTCAAAATTTTTTTCAAATTTTTTTTTGAAATTCTTTTTGAAAATTGTTTTCGAAATTTTTTCGAAAATTTTTTTCGACAATTTTTTTTCAAAATTTTTTTCAAATTTTTTTTTGAAATTTTTTTCGAAAATTTTTTTCGAAATTTTTTCGAAAATTTTTTTCGAAAATTTTTTTTGAAAATTTTTTTTCAAAATTTTTTTTGGGAATTTTTTTCAAATTTTTTTTCGAAAATTTTTTTTCAAAATTTTTTCAAAATTTTTTTTGGAAAATTTTTTTCAAAATTTTTTTCAAAAATTTTTTTTCAAAATTTTTTTCAAAATTTATTTCGAAATTTTTTTTCAAAATTTTTTTCGAAAATTTTTTTCAAAATTTTTTTCGAAATTTTTTTTCAAAATTTTTTTTCAAAATTTTTTTCGATATTTTTTTCGAAAATTTTTTTTTGAAATTTTTTCAAAATTTTTTTCGAAAATTGTTTTCGAACTTTTTTCGAAAATTTTTTTCGAAAATTTTTTTCGAAAATTTTTTTTCAAAATTTTTTTCGAAAATTTTTTTTTGAAATTTTTTCAAAATTTTTTTCAAAAATTTTTTTCGAAATTGTTTTCGAAAATTTTTTTCGAAAATTTTTTTTCGAAATTTTTTTCAAATTTTTTTTCGAAAATTTTTTTTCAAAATTTTTTTTAAAAATTTTTTTTGAAACTTTTTTTTCAAAATTTTTTTCAAAATTTTTTTCGAAAATTTTTTTCAGATTTAATTTTTGAAAATTTTTTTAAAAAATTTTTTTCAAAATTTTTTTCGAAAATTTTTTTCAAAATTTTTTTTCAAAATTTTTTTTGGGAATTTTTTTCAAATTTTTTTTCGAAAATTTTTTTCAAAATTTATTTCGAAATTTTTTTTCAAAATTTTTTTCGAAAATTTTTTTCAAAATTTTTTTCGAAATTTTTTTTCAAAATTTTTTTTCAAAATTTTTTTCGATATTTTTTTCGAAATTTTTTTTGAAAATTTTTTTCGAAAATTTTTTTTCGAAATTTTCTTCAAAATTTTTTTCGAAAATTTTTTTCGTAAATTTTTTTACAAAATTTTTTTCGAAAATTTTTTTCAAATTATTTTTTAAAATTTTTTCCAAAAATTTTTTTTTGAAATTTTTTCAAAATTTTTTTCGAAATTTTTTTCGAAAATTTTTTTCGAAATTTTTTTTTGGAAATTTTTTTCAAAATTTTTTTCGAAATTTTTTTTTTCGAAAATTTTTTTCGAAAATTTTTTTCGAAAATTTTTTTTGAAAATTTTTTTTCGAAAATTTTTTTCGAAAATTTTTTTTCAAAATTTTTTTCAAAAATTTTTTTTTCAAAATGTTTTTCGAAAATTTTTTTTTGAAATTTTTTTCAAAATTTTTTTCGAAATTTTTTTCGAAAATTTTTTTTTAATATTTTTTTTCGAAATTTTTTTCAAAATTTTTTTCGAAAATTTTTTCTCAAAATTTTTTTTTTTAATTTTTTTTGAAAAAAATTTTTGAAAATTTTTTTTAAAAATTTTTTTCGAAAATTTTTTTTCAAAATTTTTTTTCAAATTTTTTTTTCAAAATTTTCCTTCAAAATTTTTTTCGAAAATTTTTTTTCAAAATTGTTTTCAAATTTTTTTTTGAAATTTTTTTCGAAAATTTTTTTTTGAAATTTTTTCAAAATTTTTTTCGAAATTTTTTTTGAAAATTGTTTTCGAAATTTTTTCGAAAATTTTTTTCGACAATTTTTTTTCAAAATTTTTTTCAAATTTTTTTTTGAAATTTTTTTCGAAAATTTTTTTCGAAATTTTTTCGAAAATTTTTTTTGGAAAATTTTTTTCGAAAATTTTTTTTAAAAATTTTTTTCGAAAATTTTTTTTAAAAATTTTTTTCGAAAATTTTTTTTAAAAATTTTTTTCGAAAATTTTTTTTAAACATTTTTTTCGAAAACTTTTTTTAAAATTTTTTTTCGAAAATGTTTTTTAAAAATTTTTTTCGAAAATTTTTTTTAAAAATTTTTTTCGAAAATTTTTTTTAAAAATTTTTTTCGAAAATTTTCTTCCAAAATTTTTTTCGAAAATTTTTTTTCAAATTTTTTTTGGAAATTTTTTCAAAATTTTTTTCAAAATTTTTTTCGAAAATTTTTTTTCAAAATTTTTTTTGAAAATTTTTTTTCAAAATTTTTTTAAATTTTTTTTTGAAATTTTTTTCGAAAATTTTTTTTCAAAATTTTTTTTCAAAATTTTTTCAAAAATTTTTCGAAATTTTTTTTCAAAATTTTTTTCAAATTTTTTTTTGAAATTTTTTTCGAAAATTTTTTTTTGAAATTTTTTCAAAATTTTTTTCGAAAATTTTTTTTGAAAATTTTTTTTCAAAATTTTTTTTGGGAATTTTTTTCAAATTTTTTTTCGAAAATTTTTTTTCAAAATTTTTTCAAAATTTTTTTCGAAAATTTTTTTCCAAAATTTTTTTTCAAAATTTTATTCGAAAATTTTTTTTCAAAATTTTTTTCGAAAATTTTTTTTCAAAATTTTTTTCAAATTTTTTTTTGAAATTTTTTTCGAAAATTTTTTTTTGAAATTTTTTCAAAATTTTTTTCGAAAATTGTTTTCGAAATTTTTTCGAAAATTTTTTTCGAAAATTATTTTCGAAAATTTTTTTCGAAAATTTTTTTTCAAAATTTTTTTCGAAAATTTTTTTTTGAAATTTTTTCAAAATTTTTTTCAAAAATTTTTTTCAAAAATTTTTTTCGAAATTTTTTTCGAAAATTTTTTTCGAAAATTTTTTTTCGAAATTTTTTTCAAAATTTTTTTCGAAAATTTTTTTTTAAAATTTTTTTTAAAAATTTTTTTCGAAAATTTTTTTTCAAAATTTTTTTCAAAATTTTTTTCGAAAATTTTTTTCAAATTTTTTTTTTGAAAATTTTTTTAAAAAATTTTTTTCAAAATTTTTTTTAAAATTTTTTAAAAATTTTTTTCGAAAATTTTTTTTAAAAATTTTTTTCGAAAATTTTTTTTAAAAATATTTTTCGAAAATTTTTTTTAAAAATTTTTTTCGAAAACTTTTTTTAAAAAGTTTTGTCGAAAATTTTTTTTAAAAATTTTTTTCGAAAATTTTTTTTAAAAAATTTTTTCGAAAATTTTCTTCCAAAATTTTTTTCGAAATTTTTTTTTCAAATTTTTTTTGGAAATTTTTTCAAAATTTTTTTCGAAAATTTTTTTTCAAAATTTTTTTTCAAAATTTTTTTCTAATTTTTTTTCGAAAATTTTTTTTTCAAAATATTTTTCAAAATTTTTTTCGAAAATTTTTTTCAAAATTTTTTTCGATAATTTTTTTAAAAAATTTTTTTCAAAATTTTTTTCGAGAATTTTTTTCAAAATTTTTTTCGAAAATTTTTTTCAAAATTTTTGTCAAAATTTTTTTGAAATTTTTTTTCAAAATGTTTTTCGAAAATTTTTTTTTCACAATTTTTTTTGGAAATTTTTTCAAAATTGTTTTCGAAAATGTTTTTTCAAAATTTTTTTTCAAAATTTTTTTCGAAAATTTTTTTCAAAATTTTTTTTCAAAATTTTTTTCAAAATTTTTTTCAAAAATTTTTTTTCAAAATTTTTTTCAAAAATTTTTTTCGAAATTTTTTTCAAAAATTTTTTTCGAAATTTTTTTCGAAAATTTTTTTCGAAAATTTTTTTTCGAAATTTTTTTCAAAATGTTTTAAGAAAATGTTTTTTCAAAATTTTTTTAAAAAATTTTTTTTCAAAATTTTTTTCGAAAATTTTTTTTTGAAATTTTTTCAAAATTTTTTTCAAAATTTTTTTTTGAAATTTTTTCAAAATTTTTTTCGAAATTTTTTTTGAAAATTGTTTTCGAAATTTTTTCGAAAATTTTTTTCGACAATTTTTTTTCAAAATTTTTTTCAAATTTTTTTTTGAAATTTTTTTCGAAAATTTTTTTCGAAATTTTTTCGAAAATTTTTTTTGGAAAATTTTTTTTGAAAATTTTTTTTCAAAATTTTTTTTTGGGAATTTTTTTCAAATTTTTTTTCGAAAATTTTTTTTCAAAATTTTTTCAAAATTTTTTTCGAAAATTTTTTTCAAAATCTTTTTCAAAAATTTTTTTTCAAAATTTTTTTCAAAATTTATTTCGAAATTTTTTTCCAAAATTTTTTTCGAAAATTTTTTTCAAAATTTTTTTCGAAATTTTTTTTCAAAATTTTTTTTCAAAATTTTTTTTCAAAATTTTTTTCGATATTTTTTTCGAAATTTTTTTCGAAAATTTTTTTCGAAAATTTTTTTTCGAAATTTTCTTCAAAATTTTTTTCGAAAATATTTTTCGTAAATTTTTTTACAAAATTTTTTTTGAAAATTTTTTTTGAAAATTTTTTTTCAAAATTTTTTTTTGGGAATTTTTTTCAAATTTTTTTTCGAAAATTTTTTTCAAAATTTTTTTACAAAATTTTTTTCGAAATTTTTTTCGAAATTTTTTTCGAAATTTTTTTCGAAATTTTTTTTCGAAATTTTTTTTCGAAATTTTTTTCAAAATTTTTTTCGAAATTTTTTTTTTCGAAAATTTTTTTCGAAAATTTTTTTCGAAAATTTTTTTTGAAAATTTTTTTTCGAAAATTTTTTTCGAAAATTTTTTTTCAAAATTTTTTTTCAAAAATTTTTTTTTCAAAATGTTTTTCGAAAATTTTTTTTTGAAATTTTTTTCAAAATTTTTTTCGAAATTGTTTTCGAAAATTTTTTTTAAATATTTTTTTTCGAAATTTTTTTCAAAATTTTTTTCGAAAATATTTTCTCAAAATATTTTTTTTAAATTTCTTTTGAAAAAAATTTTTGAAAATTTTTTTAAAAATTTTTTTCAAAAATTTTTTTTCAAAATTTTTTTCAAATT
Source organism: Uropetala carovei (assembly GCA_036926305.1). NCBI lineage: Eukaryota > Metazoa > Arthropoda > Insecta > Odonata > Petaluridae > Uropetala > Uropetala carovei. The sequence continues at coordinate 20,613 of JAXCHB010000354.1, forward strand.
TTTTTCGAAAATTTTTTTTTCAAAATTTTTTTCGAAAATTTTTTTCAAAATTTTTTTCGAAAATTTTTTTCTAAATTTTTTTCGAAATTTTTTTCGAAATTTTTTTCGAAAATTTTTTTCGAAAATTACTTTTCGAAATTTTTTTCAAAATTTTTTTCGAAAATTTTTTTCGAAAAATTTTTTTCAATATTTTTTTTTTAATTTTTTTCGAAAAATTTTTTCTAATTTTTTTTCGAAAATTTTTTTTAAAAATTTTTTTCAAATTTTTTTTCGAAAATTTTTTTTCAAAATTTTTTTCAAAATTTTTTCGAAAATGTTTTTCGAAAATTTTTTTTGAAAATTTTTTTCAAATTTTTTTTCTAAATGTTTTTCGAAAATTTTTTTCGAAATTTTTTTCAAAATGTTTTTCGAAATATTTTTTCAAAATTTTTTTCGAAAATTTTTTTTCAAAATTTTTTTTGGAAATTTTTTTCAAAATTTTTTTCGAAAATTTTTTTCCAAAATTTTTTTTCAAAATTTTTTTTCAAAATTTTTTTTCAAAATTTTTTTCGAAAATTTTTTCAAAATTTTTTTTCAAAATTTTTTTTCAAATTTTTTTTTCAAAATTTTTTTTCAAAATTTTTTTCGAAAATTTTTTTTCAAAATTTTTTTCAAATTTTTTTTTGAAATTTTTTTTGAAAATTGTTTTCGAAATTTTTTCGAAAATTTTTTTCGAAAATTTTTTTTGAAAATTTTTTTTCAAAATTTTTTTTGGGAATTTTTTTCAAATTTTTTTTCGAAAATTTTTTTTCAAAATTTTTTCAAAATTTTTTTTGGAAAATTTTTTTCAAAATTTTTTTCAAAAATTTTTTTTCAAAATTTTTTTCAAAATTTATTTCGAAATTTTTTTTCAAAATTTTTTTCGAAAATTTTTTTCAAAATTTTTTTCGAAATTTTTTTTCAAAATTTTTTTTCAAAATTTTTTTCGATATTTTTTTCGAAAATTTTTTTTTGAAATTTTTTCAAAATTTTTTTCGAAAATTGTTTTCGAACTTTTTTCGAAAATTTTTTTCGAAAATTTTTTTCGAAAATTTTTTTTCAAAATTTTTTTCGAAAATTTTTTTTTGAAATTTTTTCAAAATTTTTTTCAAAAATTTTTTTCGAAATTTTTTTCGAAAATTTTTTTCGAAAATTTTTTTTCGAAATTTTTTTCAAAATTTTTTTCGAAAATTTTTTTTCAAAATTTTTTTTAAAAATTTTTTTTGAAAATTTTTTTTCAAAATTTTTTTCAAAATTTTTTTCGAAAATTTTTTTCACATTTAATTTTTGAAAATTTTTTTAAAAAATTTTTTTCAAAATTTTTTTCGAAAATTTTTTTCAAAATTTTTTTTCAAAATTTTTTTTGGGAATTTTTTTCAAATTTTTTTTCGAAAATTTTTTTTCAAAATTTTTTCAAAATTTTTTTCGAAAATGTTTTTCAAAATTTTTTTCAAAATTTTTTTTTCAAAATTTTTTTCAAAATTTATTTCGAAATTTTTTTTCAAAATTTTTTTCGAAAATTTTTTTCAAAATTTTTTTCGAAATTTTTTTTCAAAATTTTTTTTCAAAATTTTTTTCGATATTTTTTTCGAAATTTTTTTCGAAAATTTTTTTCGAAAATTTTTTTTCGAAATTTTCTTCAAAATTTTTTTCGAAAATTTTTTTCGTAAATTTTTTTACAAAATTTTTTTCGAAAATTTTTTTCAAATTATTTTTTAAAATTTTTTCCAAAAATTTTTTTTTGAAATTTTTTCAAAATTTTTTTCGAAATTTTTTTCGAAAATTTTTTTCGAAATTTTTTTTTGGAAATTTTTTTCAAAATTTTTTTCGAAATTTTTTTTTTCGAAAATTTTTTTCGAAAATTTTTTTCGAAAATTTTTTTTGAAAATTTTTTTTCGAAAATTTTTTTCGAAAATTTTTTTTCAAAATTTTTTTCAAAAATTTTTTTTTCAAAATGTTTTTCGAAAATTTTTTTTTGAAATTTTTTTCAAAATTTTTTTCGAAATTTTTTTCGAAAATTTTTTTTAAATATTTTTTTTCGAAATTTTTTTCAAAATTTTTTTCGAAAATTTTTTCTCAAAATTTTTTTTTTTAATTTTTTTTGAAAAAAATTTTTGAAAATTTTTTTTAAAAATTTTTTTCGAAAATTTTTTTTCAAAATTTTTTTCAAATTTTTTTCGAAAATTTTTTTTTCAAAATTTTTTTCGTAAATTTTTTTTTGAAATTTTTTTCGAAATTTTTTTCGAAAATTTTTTTCGAAATTTTTTTTCAAAATTTTTTTCGAAAATTTTTTTTCAAAATTTTTTTTGGAAATTTTTTTCAAAATTTTTTTCGAAAATTTTTTTTCAAAATTTTTTTTCAAAATTTTTTTCGAAAATTTTTTTCAAAATTTTTTTCAAAATTTTTTTCAAATTTTTTTTAAAATTTTTTTCGAAAATTTTTTTCGAAATTTTTTTGGAAAATTTTTTTCGAAAATTTTTTTCGAAAATTTTTTTCGAAAATTTTTTTTGAAAATTTTTTTTCAAAATTTTTCTGGAAATTTTTTTCAAAATTTTTTTCGAAAATTTTTTTCAAAATTTTTTTCGAAAATTTTTTTCAAAATTTTTTTCGAAAATCTTTTTCAAAATTTTTTTCAAAATTTTTTTTCGAAATTTTTTTCGAAATTTTTTTCGAAATTCTTTTCGAATATTTTTTTCGAAAATTTTTTTTCGAAATTTTTTTCAAAATTTTTTTTGAAAATTTTTTTCGTAAATTTTTTTAAAAAATTTTTTTCGAAAATTTTTTTCAAAATTTTTTTTCAAAATTTTTTTCGAAAGTTTTTTTTCAAATTTTTTTTGAAAATTTTTTAAAAAAATTTTTTTCAAATTTTTTTTAAAAATGTTTTTCGAAAATTTTTTTTTGAAATTTTTTTCAAAATTTTTTTCGAAATTTTTTTCGAAAATTTTTTTTGAAAATTTTTTTCAAAATTTTTTCGAAAATTTTTTTAAAAAATTTTTTTCAAAATTTTTTTCGAAAATTTTTTTCAAAATGTTTTTCGAAAATTTTTTTTTGAAATTTTTTTGAAATTTTTTTCGAAAATTTTTTTAAAAATTTTTTTTGAAAATTTTTTTAAAAAATTTTTTTAAAAATTTTTTTTGAAAATTTTTTTTCAAAATTTTTTTAAAAATTTTTTTCAAAATTTTTTTTTTAAAATTTTTTTCGAAAATTTTTTTCGAAAATTTTTTTTCAAATTTTTTTTTGGAAATTTTTTCAAAATATTTTTCGAAAATTTTTTTTCAAAATTTTTTTTCAAAATTTTTTCAATTTTTTTTTCGAAAATTTTTTTTAAAATTTTTTTTCAAAATTTTATTCGAAAATTTTTTTTCATAATTTTTTTCGAAAATTTTTTTTCAAAATTTTTTTCAAATTTTTTTTTGAAATTTTTTTCGAAAATTTTTTTTTGAAATTTTTTCAAAATTTTTTTCGAAAATTGTTTTCGAAATTTTTTCGAAAATTTTTTTCGAAAATTTTTTTCGAAAATTTTTTTTCAAAATTTTTTTCGAAAATTTTTTTTTGAAATTTTTTCAAAATTTTTTTTAAAAATTTTTTTCGAAATTTTTTTCGAAAATTTTTTTCGAAAATTTTTTTCGAAAATTTTTTTTCGAAATTTTTTTCAAAATTTTTTTCGAAAATTTTTTTTCAATTTTTTTTTAAAAATTTTTTTCGAAAATTTTTCTTCAAAATTTTTTTCAAAACTTTTTTCGAAAATTTTTTTCGAAAATTTTTTTTCAAAATTTTTTTCGAAAATTTTTTTTTGAAATTTTTTCAAAATTTTTTTCAAAAATTTTTTTCGAAATTTTTTTCGAAAATTTTTTTCGAAAATTTTTTTTCGAAATTTTTTTCAAAATTTTTTTCGAAATTTTTTTTCAAAATTTTTTTTAAAAATTTTTTTCGAAAATTTTTTTTCAAAATTTTTTTCAAAATTTTTTTCGAAAATTTTTTTCAAATTTTATTTTTGAAAATTTTTTTAAAAAATTTTTTTAAAAATTTTTTTCGAAAATTTTTTTCAAAATTTTTTTTCAAAATTTTTTTTGGGAATTTTTTTCAAATTTTTTTTCGAAAATTTTTTTTCAAAATTTTTTCAAAATTTTTTTCGAAAATTTTTTTCAAAATTTTTTTCAAAATTTTTTTTTAAAAATTTTTTTCAAAATTTATTTCGAAATTTTCTTCAAAATTTTTTTCGAAAATTTTTTTCGTAAATTTTTTTACAAAATTTTTTTCGAAAATTTTTTTCAAATTATTTTTTAAAATTTTTTCCAAAAATTTTTTTTTGAAATTTTTTCAAAATTTTTTTCGAAATTTTTTTCGAAAATTTTTTTCGAAATTTTTTTTCGAAATTTTTTTCAAAATTTTTTTCGAAATTTTTTTTTTCGAAAATTTTTTTCGAAAATTTTTTTCGAAAATTTTTTTCGAAAATTTTTTTTGAAAATTTTTTTTCGAAAATTTTTTTCGAAAATTTTTTTTCAAAATTTTTTTCAAAAATTTTTTTTTCAAAATGTTTTTCGAAAATTTTTTTTTGAAATTTTTTTCAAAATTTTTTTCGAAATTTTTTTCGAAAATTTTTTTTTAATATTTTTTTTCGAAATTTTTTTCAAAATTTTTTTCGAAAATTTTTTCTCAAAATTTTTTTTTTTAATTTTTTTTGAAAAAAATTTTTGAAAATTTTTTTTAAAAATTTTTTTCGAAAATTTTTTTTCAAATTTTTTTCAAATTTTTTTCGAAAATTTTTTTTTCGAAATTTTTTTCGTAAATTTTTTTTTGAAATTTTTTTCGAAATTTTTTTCGAAAATTTTTTTCGAAATTTTTTTTCAAAATTTTTTTCGAAAATTTTTTTTCAAAATTTTTTTTGGAAATTTTTTTCAAAATTTTTTTCGAAAATTTTTTTTCAAAATTTTTTTTCAAAATTTTTTTCGAAAATTTTTTTCAAAATTTTTTTCAAAATTTTTTTTCAAAATTTTTTTCAAAATTTTTTTCAAAATTTTTTTCAAATTTTTTTTGAAATTTTTTTCGAAAATGTTTTTCGAAATTTTTTCGAAAATTTTTTTCGAAAATTTTTTTCGAAAATTTTTTTTGAAAATTTTTTTTGAAAATTTTTCTGGAAATTTTTTTCAAAATTTTTTTCGAAAATTTTTTTCGAAAATTGTTTTCAAAATTTTTTTCAAAATTTTTTTTCGAAATTTTTTTCGAAATTTTTTTCGAAATTCTTTTCGAATATTTTTTTCGAAAATTTTTTTTCGAAATTTTTTTAAAAAATTTTTTTCGAAAATTTTTTTCAAAATTTTTTTTCAAAATTTTTTTCGAAAGTTTTTTTTCAAATTTTTTTTGAAAATTTTTTAAAAAAATTTTTTTCAAATTTTTTTTAAAAATGTTTTTCGAAAATTTTTTTTTGAAATTTTTTTCAAACTTTTTTTCGAAATTTTTTTCGAAAATTTTTTTTGAAAATTTTTTTCAAAATTTTTTCGAAAAGTTTTTTAAAAAATTTTTTTCAAAATTTTTTTCGAAAATTTTTTTCAAAATGTTTTTCGAAAATTTTTTTTTGAAATTTTTTTGAAATTTTTTTCGAAAATTTTTTTAAAAATTTTTTTTGAAAATTTTTTTAAAAAATTTTTTTAAAAATTTTTTTCGAAAATTTTTTTCAAAATTTTTTTAAAAATTTTTTTCAAAATTTTTTTTTTTAAATTTTTTTCGAAAATTTTTTTCGAAAATTTTTTTTCAAATTTTTTTTTGGAAATTTTTTCAAAATATTTTTCGAAAATTTTTTTTCAAAATTTTTTTTTAAAATTTTTTCAATTTTTTTTTCGAAAATTTTTTTCAAAATTTTTTTTCAAAATTTTATTCGAAAATTTTTTTTCATAATTTTTTTCGAAAATTTTTTTTCAAAATTTTTTTCAAATTTTTTTTTGAAATTTTTTTCGAAAATTTTTTTTTGAAATTTTTTCAAAATTTTTTTCGAAAATTGTTTTCGAAATTTTTTCGAAAATTTTTTTCGAAAATTTTTTTCGAAAATTTTTTTTCAAAATTTTTTTCGAAAATTTTTTTTTGAAATTTTTTCAAAATTTTTTTCAAAAATTTTTTTCGAAATTTTTTTCGAAAATTTTTTTCGAAAATTTTTTTTCGAAATTTTTTTCAAAATTTTTTTCGAAAATTTTTTTTCAATTTTTTTTTAAAAATTTTTTTCGAAAATTTTTTTTCAAAATTTTTTTCAAAACTTTTTTCGAAAATTTTTTTCAATTTTTTTTTTTGAAAATTTTTTTAAAAAATTTTTTTCAAAATTTTTTTCGAAAATTTTTTTCAAAATTTTTTAAAAATTTTTTTCGAAAATTTTTTTTAAAAATTTTTTTCGAAAATTTTTTTTAAAAATTTTTTTCGAAAATTTTTTTTCAAAATTTTTTTCGAAAATTTTTTTTCAAAATTTTTTTCAAATTTTTTTTTGAAATTTTTTTCGAAAATTTTTTTTTGAAATTTTTTCAAAATTTTTTTCGAAATTTTTTTTGAAAATTGTTTTCGAAATTTTTTCGAAAATTTTTTTCGACAATTTTTTTTCAAAATTTTTTTCAAATTTTTTTTTGAAATTTTTTTCGAAAATTTTTTTCGAAATTTTTTCGAAAATTTTTTTCGAAAATTTTTTTTGAAAATTTTTTTTCAAAATTTTTTTTGGAAATTTTTTCAAAATATTTTTCGAAAATTTTTTTTCAAAATTTTTTTTCAAAATTTTTTCAATTTTTTTTTCGAAAATTTTTTTCAAAATTTTTTTTCAAAATTTTATTCGAAAATTTTTTTTCATAATTTTTTTCGAAAATTTTTTTTCAAAATTTTTTTCAAATTTTTTTTTGAAATTTTTTTCGAAAATTTTTTTTTGAAATTTTTTCAAAATTTTTTTCGAAAATTGTTTTCGAAATTTTTTCGAAAATTTTTTTCGAAAATTTTTTTTCAAAATTTTTTTCGAAAATTTTTTTTTGAAATTTTTTCAAAATTTTTTTCAAAAATTTTTTTCGAAATTTTTTTCGAAAATTTTTTTCGAAAATTTTTTTTAAAAATTTTTTTCGAAAATTTTTTTTAAAAATTTTTTTCGAAAATTTTTTTTAAAAATTTTTTTCGAAAACTTTTTTTAAAAATTTTTGTCGAAAACTTTTTTTAAAAATTTTTTTCGAAAATTTTTTTTAAAAATTTTTTTCGAAAATTTTCTTCCAAAATTTTTTTCGAAATTTTTTTTTCAAATTTTTTTTGGAAATTTTTTCGAAATTTTTTTCGAAAATTTTTTTTCAAAATTTTTTTCTAATTATTTTTCGAAAATTTTTTTTTCAAAATTTTTTTCAAAATTTTTTTTGAAAATTGTTTTCGAAATTTTTTCGAAAATTTTTTTGGAAAATTTTTTTTCAAAATTTTTTTTCAAAATTTTTTCAAAAATTTTTCGAAATTTTTTTTCAAAATTTTTTTTCAAAATTTTTTTCAAAATTTTTTTCGAAATTTTTTTCGAAAATTTTTTTCGAAATTTTTTTCGAAATTTTTTCGAAATTTTTTTCGAAAATTTTTTTCGAAAATTTCTTTTCGAAATTTTTTTCAAATTTTTTTTCAAAAATTTTTTCGAAAATTTTTTTCAAAATTTTTTAAAAAATTTTTTTCGAAAATTTTTTTTAAAATTTTTTTTCGAAAATTTTTTTCGAAAATTTTATTCCAAAATTTTTTTGGAAAATTTTTTTTCAAATTTTTTTTTTGGAAATTTTTTCAAAATTTTTTTCGAAAATTTTTTTCGAAAATTTTTTTTGAAAATTTTTTTTCAAAATTTTTTTCGAAAATTTTTTAAAAAAATTTTTTTCGAAAATTTTTTTTCAAAATTTTTTTCAAATTTTTTTTCGAAAATTTTTTTTCAAAATTTTTTTCAAAATTTTTTCGAAAATTTTTTTCGAAAATTTTTTTTCAAAATTTTTTTCAAAAATTTTTTTCAAAATTTTTTTTCAAATTTTTTTTTCAAATTTTTTTTTCAAAATTTTCTTTCAAATTTTTTTTCGAAAATTTTTTTTCAAAATTGTTTTCAAATTTTTTTTTGAAATTTTTTTCGAAAATTTTATTTTGAAATTTTTTCAAAATTTTTTTCGAAATTTTTTTTGAAAATTGTTTTCGAAATTTTTTCGAAAATTTTTTTCGACAATTTTTTTTCAAAATTTTTTTCAAATTTTTTTTTGAAATTTTTTTCGAAAATTTTTTTCGAAATTTTTTCGAAAATTTTTTTTGGAAAATTTTTTTTGAAAATTTTTTTTCAAAATTTTTTTTTGGGAATTTTTTTCAAATTTTTTTTCGAAAATTTTTTTTCAAAATTTTTTCAAAATTTTTTTCGAAAATTTTTTTCAAAATCTTTTTCAAAAATTTTTTTTCAAAATTTTTTTCAAAATTTATTTCGAAATTTTTTTTCAAAATTTTTTTCGAAAATTTTTTTCAAAATTTTTTTCGAAATTTTTTTTCAAAATTTTTTTTCAAAATTTTTTTCGATATTTTTTTCGAAATTTTTTTCGAAAATTTTTTTCGAAAATTTTTTTTCGAAATTTTCTTCAAAATTTTTTTCGAAAATATTTTTCGTAAATTTTTTTACAATATTTTTGTTTGAAAATTTTTTTTCAAAATTTTTTTACAAAATTTTTTTTGGAATTTTTTTCGAAATTTTTTTCGAAAATTTTTTTCGAAATTTTTTTTCGAAATTTTTTTCAAAATTTTTTTCGAAATTTTTTTTTTCGAAAATTTTTTTACAAAATTTTTTTCGAAAATTTTTTTCAAATTATTTTTTAAAATTTTTTCCAAAAATTTTTTTTTGAAATTTTTTCAAAATTTTTTTCGAAATTTTTTTCGAAATTTTTTTCGAAATTTTTTTCGAAAATTTTTTTCGAAATTTTTTTTCGAAATTTTTTTCAAAATTTTTTTCGAAATTTTTTTTTTCGAAAATTTTTTTCGAAAATTTTTTTCGAAAATTTTTTTTGAAAATTTTTTTTCGAAAATTTTTTTCGAAAATTTTTATTCAAAATTTTTTTCAAAAATTTTTTTTTCAAAATGTTTTTCGAAAATTTTTTTTTGAAATTTTTTTCAAAATGTTTTTCGAAATTTTTTTTCAAAATTTTTTTCGAAAATTTTTTTTCAAAATTTTTTTCAAATTCTTTTTCGAAAATTTTTTTTCAAAATTTTTTTCAAAATTTTTTCGAAAATTTTTTTCGAAAATTTTTTTTGAAAATTTTTTTCAAATTTTTTTTCTAAATGTTTTTCGAAAATTTTTTTTTGAAATTTTTTTCAAAATTTTTTTCGAAATTTTTTTTCAAAATTTTTTTCGAAAATTTTTTTTCAAAATTTTTTTCAAATTTTTTTTCGAAAATTTTTTTTTCAAATTTTTTTTCAAAATTTTTTTCGAAAATTTTTTTCAAAATTTTTTTCGAAAATTTTTTTAAAAAATTTTTTTCAAAATTTTTTTCGAAAATTTTTTTCAAAATTTTATTCGAAATTTTTTTCAAAATTTTTTTCGAAATATTTTTTCAAAATATTTTTCGAAAATTTTTTTTCAAAATTTTTTTTGGAAATTTTTTTCAAAATTTTTTTCGAAAATTTTTTTTCAAAATTTTTTTTCAAAATTTTTTTTCAAAATTTTTTTCGAAATTTTTTTTCAAAATTTTTTTCGAAAATTTTTTAAAAAAATTTTTTTCGAAAATTTTTTTCGAAAATTTTTTTCGAAATTTTTTCGAAAATTTTTTTCGAAAAATTTTTTTGAAAATTTTTTTTCAAAATTTTTTTTGGGAATTTTTTTCAAATTTTTTTTCGAAAATTTTTTTTCAAATATTTTTCAAAATTTTTTTCGAAAATTTTTTTCAAAATTTTTTTTCAAAATTTTATTCGAAAATTTTTTTTCAAAATTTTTTTCGAAAATTTTTTTTCAAAATTTTTTTCAAATTTTTTTTTGAAATTTTTTTCGAAAATTTTTTTTTGAAATTTTTTCAAAATTTTTTTCGAAAATTGTTTTCGAACTTTTTTCGAAAATTTTTTTCGAAAATTTTTTTTCAAAATTTTTTTCGAAAATTTTTTTTTGAAATTTTTTCAAAATTTTTTTCAAAATTTTTTTTTGAAATTTTTTCAAAATTTTTTTCAAAAATTTTTTTCAAAATTTTTTTCAAAATTTTTTCGAAAATTTTTTTCGAAAATTTTTTTTCAAAATTTTTTTCAAAAATTTTTTTCAAAATTTTTTTTCAAATTTTTTTTTCAAATTTTTTTTTCAAAATTTTCTTTCAAAATTTTTTTCGAAAATTTTTTTTCAAAATTGTTTTCAAATTTTTTTTTGAAATTTTTTTCGAAAATTTTTTTTTGAAATTTTTTCAAAATTTTTTTCGAAATTTTTTTTGAAAATTGTTTTCGAAATTTTTTCGAAAATTTTTTTCGACAATTTTTTTTCAAAATTTTTTTCAAATTTTTTTTTGAAATTTTTTTCGAAAATTTTTTTCGAAATTTTTTCGAAAATTTTTTTTGGAAAATTTTTTTTGAAAATTTTTTTAAAAATTTTTTTCGAAAATTTTTTTTAAAAATTTTTTTCGAAAATTTTTTTTAAAAATTTTTTTCGAAAATTTTTTTTAAACATTTTTTTCGAAAACTTTTTTTAAAATTTTTTTTCGAAAATGTTTTTTAAAAATTTTTTTCGAAAATTTTTTTAAAAAATTTTTTTCGAAAATTTTTTTTAAAAATTTTTTTCGAAAATTTTCTTCCAAAATTTTTTTCGAAAATTTTTTTTCAAATTTTTTTTGGAAATTTTTTCAAAATTTTTTTCAAAATTTTTTTCGAAAATTTTTTTTCAAAATTTTTTTTGAAAATTTTTTTTCAAAATTTTTTTAAATTTTTTTTTGAAATTTTTTTCGAAAATTTTTTTTCAAAATTTTTTTTCAAAATTTTTTCAAAAATTTTTCGAAATTTTTTTTCAAAATTTTTTTCAAATTTTTTTTTGAAATTTTTTTCGAAAATTTTTTTTTGAAATTTTTTCAAAATTTTTTTCGAAAATTTTTTTTGAAAATTTTTTTTCAAAATTTTTTTTGGGAATTTTTTTCAAATTTTTTTTCGAAAATTTTTTTTCAAAATTTTTTCAAAATTTTTTTCGAAAATTTTTTTCCAAAATTTTTTTTCAAAATTTTATTCGAAAATTTTTTTTCAAAATTTTTTTCGAAAATTTTTTTTCAAAATTTTTTTCAAATTTTTTTTTGAAATTTTTTTCGAAAATTTTTTTTTGAAATTTTTTCAAAATTTTTTTCGAAAATTGTTTTCGAAATTTTTTCGAAAATTTTTTTCGAAAATTTTTTTCGAAAATTTTTTTTCAAAATTTTTTTCGAAAATTTTTTTTTGAAATTTTTTCAAAATTTTTTTCAAAAATTTTTTTCAAAAATTTTTTTCGAAATTTTTTTCGAAAATTTTTTTCGAAAATTTTTTTTCGAAATTTTTTTCAAAATTTTTTTCGAAAATTTTTTTTTAAAATTTTTTTTAAAAATTTTTTTCGAAAATTTTTTTTCAAAATTTTTTTCAAAATTTTTTTCGAAAATTTTTTTCAAATTTTTTTTTTGAAAATTTTTTTAAAAAATTTTTTTCAAAATTTTTTTCAAAATTTTTTAAAAATTTTTTTCGAAAATTTTTTTTAAAAATTTTTTTCGAAAATTTTTTTTAAAAATATTTTTCGAAAATGTTTTTTAAAAATTTTTTTCGAAAACTTTTTTTAAAAAGTTTTGTCGAAAATTTTTTTTAAAAATTTTTTTCGAAAATTTTTTTTAAAAAATTTTTTCGAAAATTTTCTTCCAAAATTTTTTTCGAAATTTTTTTTTCAAATTTTTTTTGGAAATTTTTTCAAAATTTTTTTCGAAAATTTTTTTTCAAAATTTTTTTTCAAAATTTTTTTCTAATTTTTTTTCGAAAATTTTTTTTTCAAAATATTTTTCAAAATTTTTTTCGAAAATTTTTTTCAAAATTTTTTTCGATAATTTTTTTCAAAAATTTTTTTCAAAATTTTTTTCGAGAATTTTTTTCAAAATTTTTTTCGAAAATTTTTTTCAAAATTTTTGTCAAAATTTTTTTGAAATTTTTTTTCAAAATGTTTTTCGAAAATTTTTTTTTCACAATTTTTTTTGGAAATTTTTTCAAAATTGTTTTCGAAAATGTTTTTTCAAAATTTTTTTTCAAAATTTTTTTTCAAAATTTTTTTCGAAAATTTTTTTCAAAATTTTTTTTCAAAATTTTTTTCAAAATTTTTTTCAAAAATTTTTTTTCAAAATTTTTTTCAAAAATTTTTTTCGAAATTTTTTTCGAAAATTTTTTTCGAAAATTTTTTTTCGAAATTTTTTTCAAAATGTTTTAAGAAAATGTTTTTTCAAAATTTTTTTAAAAAATTTTTTTTAAAATTTTTTTCGAAAATATTTTTTCAAAATTTTTTTCAAAATTTTTTTCAAAATTTTTTTCGAAACTTTTTCAAATTTTTTTTTGAAAATTTTTTTAAAAAATTTTTTTCAAAATTTTTTTCGAAAATTTTTTTCAAAATTTTTTAAAAATTTTTTTCGAAAATTTTTTTTAAAAATTTTTTTCGAAAATTTTTTTTAAAAATTTTTTTCGAAAATTTTTTTTAAAAATTTTTTTCGAAAATTTTTTTTAAACATTTTTTTCGAAAACTTTTTTTAAAATTTTTTTTCGAAAATGTTTTTTAAAAATTTTTTTCGAAAATTTTTTTTAAAAATTTTTTTCGAAAATTTTTTTTAACAATTTTTTTCGAAAATTTTCTTCCAAAATTTTTTTCGAAAATTTTTTTTCAAATTTTTTTTGGAAATTTTTTCAAAATTTTTTTCAAAATTTTTTTCGAAAATTTTTTTTCAAAATTTTTTTTGAAAATTTTTTTTCAAAATTTTTTTAAATTTTTTTTTGAAATTTTTTTCGAAAATTTTTTTTCAAAATTTTTTTTCAAAATTTTTTTCAAAATTTTTTTCGAAATTTTTTTCGAAAATTTTTTTCAAAATTTTTTTCGAAATTTTTTCGAAATTTTTTTAAAAATTTTTTTCAAAAATTTTTTCGAAAATTTTTTTCAAAATTTTTTTCAAAAATTTTTTCGAAATTTTTTTTCAAAATTTTTAAAAAATTTTTTTCGAAAATTTTTTTTTAAAAATTTTTTTCCAAAATTTTTTTCTAAAATTTTATTCCAAAATTTTTTTCGAAAATTTTTTTTCAAATTTTTTTTTTGGTAATTTTTTCAAAATTTTTTTCGAAAATTTTTTTCGTTTTTTTTTTTTTGAAAATTTTTTTTCAAAATTTTTTTCGAAAATTTTTTAAAAAAATTTTTTTCGAAAATTTTTTTTCAAAATTTTTTTCAAATTTTTTTTCGAAAATTTTTTTTCATAATTTTTTTCAAAATTTTTTCGAAAATTTTTTTTGAAAATTTTTTTCAAATTTTTTTTCTAAATGTTTTTCGAAAATTTTTTTTTGAAATTTTTTTCAAAATTTTTTTCGAAATTTTTTTTCAAAATTTTTTTCGAAAATTTTTTTTCAAAATTTTTTTCAAATTTTTTTTCGAAAATTTTTTTTTCAAAATTTTTTTCAAAATTTTTTTCGAAATTTTTTTTGAAAATTTTTTTCGAAAATTTTTTAAAAAAATTTTTTTCAAAATTTTTTTCGAAAATTTTTTTCAAAATTTTTTTCGAAATTTTTTTCAAAATTTTTTTCGAAATATTTTTTCAAAATTTTTTTCGAAAATTTTTTTTCAAAATTTTTTTTGGAAATTTTTTTCAAAATTTTTTTCGAAAATTTTTTTTCAAAATTTTTTTTCAAAATTTTTTTTCAAAATTTTTTTCGAAATTTTTTTTCAAAATTTTTTTCGAAAATTTTTTTAAAAAATTTTTTTCGAAAATTTTTTTCGAAATTTTTTCGAAAATTTTTTTCGAAAAATTTTTTTGCAAAATTTTTTTCGAAAATTTTTTTTGGGAAATTTTTTCAAAATTTTTTTTCGAAAATTTTTTTTTGAAATTTTTTCAAAATTTTTTTCAAAAATTTTTTTCAAAATTTTTTTCAAAATTTTTTCGAAAATTTTTTTCGAAAATTTTTTTTCAAAATTTTTTTCAAAAATTTTTTTCAAAATTTTTTTTCAAATTTTTTTTTCAAATTTTTTTTTCAAAATTTTCTTTCAAAATTTTTTTCGAAAATTTTTTTTCAAAATTTTTTTCAAATTTTTTTTTGAAATTTTTTTCGAAAATTTTTTTTTGAAATTTTTTCAAAATTTTTTTCGAAAATTGTTTTCGAACTTTTTTCGAAAATTTTTTTCGAAAATTTTTTTTCAAAATTTTTTTCGAAAATTTTTTTTTGAAATTTTTTCAAAATTTTTTTCAAAATTTTTTTTTGAAATTTTTTCAAAATTTTTTTCGAAATTTTTTTTGAAAATTGTTTTCGAAATTTTTTCGAAAATTTTTTTCGACAATTTTTTTTCAAAATTTTTTTCAAATTTTTTTTTGAAATTTTTTCGAAAATTTTTTTTGGAAAATTTTTTTTGAAAATTATTTTTCAAAATTTTTTTTTGGGAATTTTTTTCAAATTTTTTTTCGAAAATTTTTTTTCAAAATTTTTTCAAAATTTTTTTCGAAAATTTTTTTCAAAATCTTTTTCAAAAATTTTTTTTCAAAATTTTTTTCAAAATTTATTTCGAAATTTTTTTTCAAAATTTTTTTCGAAAATTTTTTTCAAAATTTTTTTCGAAATTTTTTTTCAAAATTTTTTTTCAAAATTTTTTTTCAAAATTTTTTTCGATATTTTTTTCGAAATTTTTTTCGAAAATTTTTTTCGAAAATTTTTTTTCGAAATTTTCTTCAAAATTTTTTTCGAAAATATTTTTCGTAAATTTTTTTACAAAATTTTTTTTGAAAATTTTTTTTCAAAATTTTTTTTTGGGAATTTTTTTCAAATTTTTTTTCGAAAATTTTTTTCAAAATTTTTTTACAAAATTTTTTTCGAAATTTTTTTCGAAATTTTTTTCGAAATTTTTTTTTTCGAAAATTTTTTTCGAAAATTTTTTTCGAAAATTTTTTTTGAAAATTTTTTTTCGAAAATTTTTTTCGAAAATTTTTTTTCAAAATTTTTTTCAAAAATTTTTTTTTCAAAATGTTTTTCGAAAATTTTTTTTTGAAATTTTTTTCAAAATTTTTTTCGAAATTGTTTTCGAAAATTTTTTTTAAATATTTTTTTTCGAAATTTTTTTCAAAATTTTTTTCGAAAATTTTTTCTCAAAATTTTTTTTTTAAATTTTTTTTGAAAAAAATTTTTGAAAATTTTTTTAAAAATTTTTTTCGAAAATTTTTTTTCAAAATTTTTTTCAAATTTTTTTCGAAAATTTTTTTTTCAAAATTTTTTTCAAAAATTTTTTTCAAAATTTTTTTCGAAAATTTTTTTCTAAATTTTTTTCGAAATTTTTTTCGAAATTTTTTTCGAAAATTTTTTTCGAAAATTACTTTTCGAAATTTTTTTCAAAATTTTTTTCGAAAATTTTTTTCGAAAAATTTTTTTCAATATTTTTTTTTTAATTTTTTTCGAAAAATTTTTTCTAATTTTTTTTCGAAAATTTTTTTTAAAAATTTTTTTCAAATTTTTTTTCGAAAATTTTTTTTCAAAATTTTTTTCAAAATTTTTTCGAAAATTTTTTTCGAAAATTTTTTTTGAAAATTTTTTTCAAATTTTTTTTCTAAATGTTTTTCGAAAATTTTTTTCGAAATTTTTTTCAAAATTTTTTTCGAAATATTTTTTCAAAATTTTTTTCGAAAATTTTTTTTCAAAATTTTTTTTGGAAATTTTTTTCAAAATTTTTTTCGAAAATTTTTTTCCAAAATTTTTTTTCAAAATTTTTTTTCAAAATTTTTTTTCAAAATTTTTTTCGAAAATTTTTTCAAAATTTTTTTTCAAAATTTTTTTTCAAATTTTTTTTTCAAAATTTTTTTTCAAAATTTTTTTCGAAAATTTTTTTTCAAAATTTTTTTCAAATTTTTTTTTGAAATTTTTTTTGAAAATTGTTTTCGAAATTTTTTCGAAAATTTTTTTCGACAATTTTTTTTCAAAATTTTTTTCAAATTTTTTTTTGAAATTTTTTTCGAAAATTTTTTTCGAAATTTTTTCGAAAATTTTTTTCGAAAATTTTTTTTGAAAATTTTTTTTCAAAATTTTTTTTGGGAATTTTTTTCAAATTTTTTTTCGAAAATTTTTTTTCAAAATTTTTTCAAAATTTTTTTTGGAAAATTTTTTTCAAAATTTTTTTCAAAAATTTTTTTTCAAAATTTTTTTCAAAATTTATTTCGAAATTTTTTTTCAAAATTTTTTTCGAAAATTTTTTTCAAAATTTTTTTCGAAATTTTTTTTCAAAATTTTTTTTCAAAATTTTTTTCGATATTTTTTTCGAAAATTTTTTTTTGAAATTTTTTCAAAATTTTTTTCGAAAATTGTTTTCGAACTTTTTTCGAAAATTTTTTTCGAAAATTTTTTTCGAAAATTTTTTTTCAAAATTTTTTTCGAAAATTTTTTTTTGAAATTTTTTCAAAATTTTTTTCAAAAATTTTTTTCGAAATTTTTTTCGAAAATTTTTTTCGAAAATTTTTTTTCGAAATTTTTTTCAAAATTTTTTTCGAAAATTTTTTTTCAAAATTTTTTTTAAAAATTTTTTTTGAAAATTTTTTTTCAAAATTTTTTTCAAAATTTTTTTCGAAAATTTTTTTCAAATTTTATTTTTGAAAATTTTTTTAAAAAATTTTTTTCAAAATTTTTTTCGAAAATTTTTTTCAAAATTTTTTTTCAAAATTTTTTTTGGGAATTTTTTTCAAATTTTTTTTCGAAAATTTTTTTTCAAAATTTTTTCAAAATTTTTTTCGAAAATGTTTTTCAAAATTTTTTTCAAAATTTTTTTTTCAAAATTTTTTTCAAAATTTATTTCGAAATTTTTTTTCAAAATTTTTTTCGAAAATTTTTTTCAAAATTTTTTCGAAATTTTTTTTCAAAATTTTTTTTCAAAATTTTTTTCGATATTTTTTTCGAAATTTTTTTCGAAAATTTTTTTCGAAAATTTTTTTTCGAAATTTTCTTCAAAATTTTTTTCGAAAATTTTTTTCGTAAATTTTTTTACAAAATTTTTTTCGAAAATTTTTTTCAAATTATTTTTTAAAATTTTTTCCAAAAATTTTTTTTTGAAATTTTTTCAAAATTTTTTTCGAAATTTTTTTCGAAAATTTTTTTCGAAATTTTTTTTTGGAAATTTTTTTCAAAATTTTTTTCGAAATTTTTTTTTTCGAAAATTTTTTTCGAAAATTTTTTTCGAAAATTTTTTTTGAAAATTTTTTTTCGAAAATTTTTTTCGAAAATTTTTTTTCAAAATTTTTTTCAAAAATTTTTTTTTCAAAATGTTTTTCGAAAATTTTTTTTTGAAATTTTTTTCAAAATTTTTTTCGAAATTTTTTTCGAAAATTTTTTTTTAACATTTTTTTTCGAAATTTTTTTCAAAATTTTTTTCGAAAATTTTTTCTCAAAATTTTTTTTTTTAATTTTTTTTGAAAAAAATTTTTGAAAAATTTTTTTAAAAATTTTTTTCGAAAATTTTTTTTCAAAATTTTTTTCAAATTTTTTTCGAAAATTTTTTTTTCAAAATTTTTTTCGTAAATTTTTTTTTGAAATTTTTTTCGAAATTTTTTTCGAAAATTTTTTTCGAAATTTTTTTTCAAAATTTTTTTCGAAAATTTTTTTTCAAAATTTTTTTTGGAAATTTTTTTCAAAATTTTTTTCGAAAATTTTTTTTCAAAATTTTTTTTCAAAATTTTTTTCGAAAATTTTTTTCAAAATTTTTTTCAAAATTTTTTTTCAAAATTTTTTTCAAAATTTTTTTCAAAATTTTTTTCAAATTTTTTTTGAAATTTTTTTCGAAAATTTTTTTCGAAATTTTTTTGGAAAATTTTTTTCGAAAATTTTTTTCGAAAATTTTTTTCGAAAATTTTTTTTGAAAATTTTTTTTCAAAAATTTTCTGGAAATTTTTTTCAAAATTTTTTTCGAAAATTTTTTTCAAAATTTTTTTCGAAAATTTTTTTCAAAATTTTTTTCAAAATTTTTTTTCGAAATTTTTTTCGAAATTTTTTTCGAAATTCTTTTCGAATATTTTTTTCGAAAATTTTTTTTCGAAATTTTTTTCAAAATTTTTTTTGAAAATTTTTTTCGTAAATTTTTTTAAAAAATTTTTTTCGAAAATTTTTTTCAAAATTTTTTTTCAAAATTTTTTTCGAAAGTTTTTTTTCAAATTTTTTTTGAAAATTTTTTAAAAAAATTTTTTTCAAATTTTTTTTAAAAATGTTTTTCGAAAATTTTTTTTTGAAATTTTTTTCAAAATTTTTTTCGAAATTTTTTTCGAAAATTTTTTTTGAAAATTTTTTTCAAAATTTTTTCGAAAATTTTTTTAAAAAATTTTTTTCAAAATTTTTTTCGAAAATTTTTTTCAAAATGTTTTTCGAAAATTTTTTTTTGAAATTTTTTTGAAATTTTTTTCGAAAATTTTTTTAAAAATTTTTTTTGAAAATTTTTTTAAAAAATTTTTTTAAAAATTTTTTTTGAAAATTTTTTTTCAAAATTTTTTTAAAAATTTTTTTCAAAATTTTTTTTTTAAAATTTTTTTCGAAAATTTTTTTCGAAAATTTTTTTTCAAATTTTTTTTTGGAAATTTTTTAAAAATATTTTTCGAAAATTTTTTTTCAAAATTTTTTTTCAAAATTTTTTCAATTTTTTTTTCGAAAATTTTTTTTAAATTTTTTTTTCAAAATTTTATTCGAAAATTTTTTATCATAATTTTTTTCGAAAATTTTTTTTCAAAATTTTTTTCAAATTTTTTTTTGAAATTTTTTTCGAAAATTTTTTTTTGAAATTTTTTCAAAATTTTTTTCGAAAATTGTTTTCGAAATTTTTTCGAAAATTTTTTTCGAAAATTTTTTTCGAAAATTTTTTTTCAAAATTTTTTTCGAAAATTTTTTTTTGAAATTTTTTCAAAATTTTTTTAAAAAATTTTTTTCGAAATTTTTTTCGAAAATTTTTTTCGAAAATTTTTTTCGAAAATTTTTTTTCGAAATTTTTTTCAAAATTTTTTTCGAAAATTTTTTTTCAATTTTTTTTTAAAAATTTTTTTCGAAAATTTTTTTTCAAAATTTTTTTCAAAACTTTTTTCGAAAATTTTTTTTCAAAATTTTTTTCGAAAATTTTTTTTTGAAATTTTTTCAAAATTTTTTTCAAAAATTTTTTTCGAAATTTTTTTCGAAAATTTTTTTCGAAAATTTTTTTTCGAAATTTTTTTCAAAATTTTTTTCGAAATTTTTTTTCAAAATTTTTTTTAAAAATTTTTTTCGAAAATTTTTTTTCAAAATTTTTTTCAAAATTTTTTTCGAAAATTTTTTTCAAATTTTATTTTTGAAAATTTTTTTAAAAAATTTTTTTCAAAATTTTTTTCGAAAATTTTTTTCAAAATTTTTTTTCAAAATTTTTTTTGGGAATTTTTTTCAAATTTTTTTTCGAAAATTTTTTTTCAAAATTTTTTCAAAATTTTTTTCGAAAATTTTTTTCAAAATTTTTTTCAAAATTTTTTTTTAAAAATTTTTTTCAAAATTTATTTCGAAATTTTCTTCAAAATTTTTTTCGAAAATTTTTTTCGTAAATTTTTTTACAAAATTTTTTTCGAAAATTTTTTTCAAATTATTTTTTAAAATTTTTTCCAAAAATTTTTTTTTGAAATTTTTTCAAAATTTTTTTCGAAATTTTTTTCGAAAATTTTTTTCGAAATTTTTTTTCGAAATTTTTTTCAAAATTTTTTTCGAAATTTTTTTTTTCGAAAATTTTTTTCGAAAATTTTTTTCGAAAATTTTTTTTGAAAATTTTTTTTCGAAAATTTTTTTCGAAAATTTTTTTTCAAAATTTTTTTCAAAAATTTTTTTTTCAAAATGTTTTTCGAAAATTTTTTTTTGAAATTTTTTTTAAAATTTTTTTCGAAATTTTTTTCGAAAATTTTTTTTAAATATTTTTTTTCGAAATTTTTTTCAAAATTTTTTTCGAAAATTTTTTCTCAAAATTTTTTTTTTAATTTTTTTTGAAAAAAATTTTTGAAAATTTTTTTTAAAAATTTTTTTCGAAAATTTTTTTTCAAAATTTTTTTCAAATTTTTTTCGAAAATTTTTTTTTCAAAATTTTTTTCGTAAATTTTTTTTTGAAATTTTTTTCGAAATTTTTTTCGAAAATTTTTTTCGAAATTTTTTTTCAAAATTTTTTTCGAAAATTTTTTTTCAAAATTTTTTTTGGAAATTTTTTTCAAAATTTTTTTCGAAAATTTATTTTCAAAATTTTTTCAAAATTTTTTTTCAAAATTTTTTTCAAAATTTTTTTCAAAAATTTTTTTTCAAAATTTTTTTCAAAATTTATTTCGAAATTTTTTTTCAAAATTTTTTTCGAAAATTTTTTTCAAAATTTTTTTCGAAATTTTTTTTCAAAATTTTTTTTCAAAATTTTTTTCGATATTTTTTTCGAAAATTTTTTTTGAAATTTTTTCAAAATTTTTTTCGAAAATTGTTTTCGAACTTTTTTCGAAAATTTTTTTCGAAAATTTTTTTCGAAAATTTTTTTTCAAAATTTTTTTCGAAAATTTTTTTTTGAAATTTTTTCAAAATTTTTTTCAAAAATTTTTTTCGAAATTTTTTTCGAAAATTTTTTTCGAAAATTTTTTTTCGAAATTTTTTTCAAAATTTTTTTCGAAAATTTTTTTTCAAAATTTTTTTTAAAAATTTTTTTTGAAAATTTTTTTTCAAAATTTTTTTCAAAATTTTTTTCGAAAATTTTTTTCAAATTTTATTTTTGAAAATTTTTTTAAAAAATTTTTTTCAAAATTTTTTTCGAAAATTTTTTTCAAAATTTTTTTTCAAAATTTTTTTTGGGAATTTTTTTCAAATTTTTTTTCGAAAATTTTTTTTCAAAATTTTTTCAAAATTTTTTTCGAAAATGTTTTTCAAAATTTTTTTCAAAATTTTTTTTTCAAAATTTTTTTCAAAATTTATTTCGAAATTTTTTTTCAAAATTTTTTTCGAAAATTTTTTTCAAAATTTTTTTCGAAATTTTTTTTCAAAATTTTTTTTCAAAATTTTTTTCGATATTTTTTTCGAAATTTTTTTCGAAAATTTTTTTCGAAAATTTTTTTTCGAAAATTTTTTTCGAAAATTTTTTTTCAAAATTTTTTTCAAAAATTTTTTTTTCAAAATGTTTTTCGAAAATTTTTTTTTGAAATTTTTTTCAAAATTTTTTTCGAAATTTTTTTCGAAAATTTTTTTTTAACATTTTTTTTCGAAATTTTTTCAAAATTTTTTTCGAAAATTTTTTCTCAAAATTTTTTTTTTTAATTTTTTTTGAAAAAAATTTTTGAAAATTTTTTTTAAAAATTTTTTTCGAAAATTTTTTTTCAAAATTTTTTTCAAATTTTTTTCGAAAATTTTTTTTTCAAAATTTTTTTCGTAAATTTTTTTTTGAAATTTTTTTCGAAATTTTTTTCGAAAATTTTTTTCGAAATTTTTTTTCAAAATTTTTTTCGAAATTTTTTTTTCAAAATTTTTTTTGGAAATTTTTTTCAAAATTTTTTTCGAAAATTTTTTTTCAAAATTTTTTTTCAAAATTTTTTTCGAAAATTTTTTTCAAAATTTTTTTCAAAATTTTTTTTCAAAATTTTTTTCAAAATTTTTTTCAAAATTTTTTTCAAATTTTTTTTGAAATTTTTTTCGAAAATTTTTTTCGAAATTTTTTTGGAAAATTTTTTTCGAAAATTTTTTTCGAAAATTTTTTTCGAAAATTTTTTTTGAAAATTTTTTTTCAAAATTTTTCTGGAAATTTTTTTCAAAATTTTTTTCGAAAATTTTTTTCAAAATTTTTTTCGAAAATTTTTTTCAAAATTTTTTTCAAAATTTTTTTTCGAAATTTTTTTCGAAATTTTTTTCGAAATTCTTTTCGAATATTTTTTTCGAAAATTTTTTTTCGAAATTTTTTTCAAAATTTTTTTTGAAAATTTTTTTCGTAAATTTTTTTAAAAAATTTTTTTCGAAATTTTTTTCAAAATTTTTTTTCAAAATTTTTTTCGAAAGTTTTTTTTCAAATTTTTTTTGAAAATTTTTTAAAAAAATTTTTTTCAAATTTTTTTTAAAAATGTTTTTCGAAAATTTTTTTTTGAAATTTTTTTCAAAATTTTTTTCGAAATTTTTTTCGAAAATTTTTTTTGAAAATTTTTTTCAAAATTTTTTCGAAAATTTTTTTAAAAAATTTTTTTCAAAATTTTTTTCGAAAATTTTTTTCAAAATGTTTTTCGAAAATTTTTTTTTGAAATTTTTTTGAAATTTTTTTCGAAAATTTTTTTAAAAATTTTTTTTGAAAATTTTTTTAAAAAATTTTTTTAAAAATTTTTTTTGAAAATTTTTTTTCAAAATTTTTTTAAAAATTTTTTTCAAAATTTTTTTTTTAAAATTTTTTTCGAAAATTTTTTTCGAAAATTTTTTTTCAAATTTTTTTTTGGAAATTTTTTAAAAATATTTTTCGAAAATTTTTTTTCAAAATTTTTTTTCAAAATTTTTTCAATTTTTTTTTCGAAAATTTTTTTTAAATTTTTTTTTCAAAATTTTATTCGAAAATTTTTTATCATAATTTTTTTCGAAAATTTTTTTTTAAAATTTTTTTCAAATTTTTTTTTGAAATTTTTTTCGAAAATTTTTTTTTGAAATTTTTTCAAAATTTTTTTCGAAAATTGTTTTCGAAATTTTTTCGAAAATTTTTTTCGAAAATTTTTTTCGAAAATTTTTTTTCAAAATTTTTTTCGAAAATTTTTTTTTGAAATTTTTTCAAAATTTTTTTAAAAAATTTTTTTCGAAATTTTTTTCGAAAATTTTTTTCGAAAATTTTTTTCGAAAATTTTTTTTCGAAATTTTTTTCAAAATTTTTTTCGAAAATTTTTTTTCAATTTTTTTTTAAAAATTTTTTTCGAAAATTTTTTTTCAAAATTTTTTTCGAAAATTTTTTTTTGAAATTTTTTCAAAATTTTTTTCAAAAATTTTTTTCGAAATTTTTTTCGAAAATTTTTTTCGAAAATTTTTTTTCGAAATTTTTTTCAAAATTTTTTTCGAAATTTTTTTTCAAAATTTTTTTTAAAAATTTTTTTCGAAAATTTTTTTTCAAAATTTTTTTCAAAATTTTTTTCGAAAATTTTTTTCAAATTTTATTTTTGAAAATTTTTTTAAAAAATTTTTTTCAAAATTTTTTTCGAAAATTTTTTTCAAAATTTTTTTTCAAAATTTTTTTTGGGAATTTTTTTCAAATTTTTTTTCGAAAATTTTTTTTCAAAATTTTTTCAAAATTTTTTTCGAAAATTTTTTTCAAAATTTTTTTCAAAATTTTTTTTTAAAAATTTTTTTCAAAATTTATTTCGAAATTTTCTTCAAAATTTTTTTCGAAAATTTTTTTCGTAAATTTTTTTACAAAATTTTTTTCGAAAATTTTTTTCAAATTATTTTTTAAAATTTTTTCCAAAAATTTTTTTTTGAAATTTTTTCAAAATTTTTTTCGAAATTTTTTTCGAAAATTTTTTTCGAAATTTTTTTTCGAAATTTTTTTCAAAATTTTTTTCGAAATTTTTTTTTTCGAAAATTTTTTTCGAAAATTTTTTTCGAAAATTTTTTTTGAAAATTTTTTTTCGAAAATTATTTTCGAAAATTTTTTTTCAAAATTTTTTTCAAAAATTTTTTTTTCAAAATGTTTTTCGAAAATTTTTTTTTGAAATTTTTTTCAAAATTTTTTTCGAAATTTTTTTCGAAAATTTTTTTTTAATATTTTTTTTCGAAATTTTTTTCAAAATTTTTTTCGAAAATTTTTTCTCAAAATTTTTTTTTTTAATTTTTTTTGAAAAAAATTTTTGAAAATTTTTTTTAAAAATTTTTTTCGAAAATTTTTTTTCAAAATTTTTTTCAAATTTTTTTCGAAAATTTTTTTTTCAAAATTTTTTTCGTAAATTTTTTTTTGAAATTTTTTTCGAAATTTTTTTCGAAAATTTTTTTCGAAATTTTTTTTCAAAATTTTTTTCGAAAATTTTTTTTCAAAATTTTTTTTGGAAATTTTTTTCAAAATTTTTTTCGAAAATTTTTTTTCAAAATTTTTTTTCAAAATTTTTTTCGAAAATTTTTTTCAAAATTTTTTTCAAAATTTTTTTTCAAAATTTTTTTCAAAATTTTTTTCAAAATTTTTTTCTAATTTTTTTTGAAATTTTTTTCGAAAATGTTTTTCGAAATTTTTTCGAAAATTTTTTTCGAAAATTTTTTTCGAAAATTTTTTTTGAAAATTTTTTTTCAAAATTTTTCTGGAAATTTTTTTCAAAATTTTTTTCGAAAATTTTTTTCGAAAATTTTTTTCAAAATTTTTTTCAAAATTTTTTTTCGAAATTTTTTTCGAAATTTTTTTCGAAATTCTTTTCGAATATTTTTTTCAAAAATTTTTTTTCGAAATTTTTTTAAAAAATGTTTTTCGAAAATTTTTTTCAAAATTTTTTTTCAAAATTTTTTTCGAAAGTTTTTTTTCAAATTTTTTTTGAAAATTTTTTAAAAAAATTTTTTTCAAATTTTTTTTAAAAATGTTTTTCGAAAATTTTTTTTTGAAATTTTTTTCAAACTTTTTTTCGAAATTTTTTTCGAAAATTTTTTTTGAAAATTTTTTTCAAAATTTTTTCGAAAATTTTTTTAAAAAATTTTTTTCAAAATTTTTTTCGAAAATTTTTTTCAAAATGTTTTTCGAAAATTTTTTTTTGAAATTTTTTTGAAATTTTTTTCGAAAATTTTTTTAAAAATTTTTTTTGAAAATTTTTTTAAAAAATTTTTTTAAAAATTTTTTTCGAAAATTTTTTTCAAAATTTTTTTAAAAATTTTTTTCAAAATTTTTTTTTTAAAATTTTTTTCGAAAATTTTTTTCGAAAATTTTTTCAAAATATTTTTCGAAAATTTTTTTTCAAAATTTTTTTTCAAAATTTTTTCAATTTTTTTTTCGAAAATTTTTTTCAAAATTTTTTTTCAAAATTTTATTCGAAAATGTTTTTTCATAATTTTTTTCGAAAATTTTTTTTCAAAATTTTTTTCAAATTTTTTTTTGAAATTTTTTTCGAAAATTTTTTTTTGAAATTTTTTCAAAATTTTTTTCGAAAATTGTTTTCGAAATTTTTTCGAAAATTTTTTTCGAAAATTTTTTTCGAAAATTTTTTTTCAAAATTTTTTTCGAAAATTTTTTTTTGAAATTTTTTCAAAATTTTTTTCAAAAATTTTTTTCGAAATTTTTTTCGAAAATTTTTTTCGAAAAATTTTTTCGAAATTTTTTTCAAAATTTTTTTCGAAAATTTTTTTTCAATTTTTTTTTAAAAATTTTTTTCGAAAATTTTTTTTCAAAATTTTTTTCAAAACTTTTTTCGAAAATTTTTTTCAAATTTTTTTTTTGAAAATTTTTTTAAAAACTTTTTTTCAAAATTTTTTTCGAAAATTTTTTTCAAAATTTTTTAAAAATTTTTTTCGAAAATTTTTTTTAAAAATTTTTTTCGAAAATTTTTTTTAAAAATTTTTTTCGAAAATTTTTTTTCAAAATTTTTTTCGAAAATTTTTTTTCAAAATTTTTTTCAAATTTTTTTTTGAAATTTTTTTCGAAAATTTTTTTTTGAAATTTTTTCAAAATTTTTTTCGAAATTTTTTTTGAAAAATGTTTTCGAAATTTTTTCGAAAATTTTTTTCGACAATTTTTTTTCAAAATTTTTTTCAAATTTTTTTTTGAAATTTTTTTCGAAAATTTTTTTCGAAATTTTTTCGAAAATTTTTTTCGAAATTTTTTTTTGAAAATTTTTTTTCAAAATTTTTTTTGGGAATTTTTTTCAAATTTTTTTTCGAAAATTTTTTTTCAAAATTTTTTCAAAATTTTTTTTGGAAAATTTTTTTTAAAATTTTTTTTAAAAATTTTTTTTCAAAATTTTTTTCAAAATTTATTTCGAAATTTTTTTTCAAAATTTTTTTCGAAAATTTTTTTCAAAATTTTTTTCGAAATTTTTTTTCAAAATTTTTTTTCAAAATTTTTTTCGATATTTTTTTCGAAAATTTTTTTTTGAAATTTTTTCAAAATTTTTTTCGAAAATTGTTTTCGAACTTTTTTCGAAAATTTTTTTCGAAAATTTTTTTCGAAAATTTTTTTTCAAAATTTTTTTCGAAAATTTTTTTTTGAAATTTTTTCAAAATTTTTTTCAAAAATTTTTTTCGAAATTTTTTTCGAAAATTTTTTTCGAAAATTTTTTTTCGAAATTTTTTTCAAAATTTTTTTCGAAAATTTTTTTTCAAAATTTTTTTTAAAAATTTTTTTCGAAAATTTTTTTTCAAAATTTTTTTCAAAATTTTTTTCGAAAATTTTTTTCAAATTTTATTTTTGAAAATTTTTTTAAAAAATTTTTTTCAAAATTTTTTTCGAAAATTTTTTTCAAAATTTTTTTTCAAAATTTTTTTTGGGGATTTTTTTCGAAAATTTTTTTTGAAAATTTTTTTCAAAATTTTTTCGAAAATTTTTTTAAAAAATTTTTTTCAAAATTTTTTTCGAAAATTTTTTTCAAAATGTTTTTCGAAAATTTTTTTTTGAAATTTTTTTGAAATTTTTTTCGAAAAATTTTTAAAAATTTTTTTTGAAAATTTTTTTAAAAAATTTTTTTAAAAATTTTTTTCGAAAATTTTTTTCAAAATTTTTTTAAAAATTTTTTTCAAAATTTTTTTTTTTAAATTTTTTTCGAAAATTTTTTTCGAAAATTTTTTTTCAAATTTTTTTTTGGAAATTTTTTCAAAATATTTTTCGAAAATTTTTTTTCAAAATTTTTTTTCAAAATTTTTTCAATTTTTTTTTCGAAAATTTTTTTCAAAATTTTTTTTCAAAATTTTATTCGAAAATTTTTTTTCATAATTTTTTTCGAAAATTTTTTTTCAAAATTTTTTTCAAATTTTTTTTTGAAATTTTTTTCGAAAATTTTTTTTTGAAATTTTTTCAAAATTTTTTTCGAAAATTGTTTTCGAAATTTTTTCGAAAATTTTTTTCGAAAATTTTTTTCGAAAATTTTTTTTCAAAATTTTTTTCGAAAATTTTTTTTTGAAATTTTTTCAAAATTTTTTTCAAAAATTTTTTTCGAAATTTTTTTCGAAAATTTTTTTCGAAAAATTTTTTCGAAATTTTTTTCAAAATTTTTTTCGAAAATTTTTTTTCAATTTTTTTTTAAAAATTTTTTTCGAAAATTTTTTTTCAAAATTTTTTTCAAAACTTTTTTCGAAAATTTTTTTCAAATTTTTTTTTTGAAAATTTTTTTAAAAACTTTTTTTCAAAATTTTTTTCGAAAATTTTTTTCAAAATTTTTTAAAAATTTTTTTCGAAAATTTTTTTTAAAAATTTTTTTCGAGAATTTTTTTTAAAAATTTTTTTCGAAAATTTTTTTTCAAAATTTTTTTCGAAAATTTTTTTTCAAAATTTTTTTCAAATTTTTTTTTGAAATTTTTTTCGAAAATTTTTTTTTGAAATTTTTTCAAAATTTTTTTCGAAATTTTTTTTGAAAATTGTTTTCGAAATTTTTTCGAAAATTTTTTTCGACAATTTTTTTTCAAAATTTTTTTCAAATTTTTTTTTGAAATTTTTTTCGAAAATTTTTTTCGAAATTTTTTCGAAAATTTTTTTCGAAATTTTTTTTTGAAAATTTTTTTTCAAAATTTTTTTTGGGAATTTTTTTCAAATTTTTTTTCGAAAATTTTTTTTCAAAATTTTTTCAAAATTTTTTTTGGAAAATTTTTTTCAAAATTTTTTTCAAAAATTTTTTTTCAAAATTTTTTTCAAAATTTATTTCGAAATTTTTTTTCAAAATTTTTTTCGAAAATTTTTTTCAAAATTTTTTTCGAAATTTTTTTTCAAAATTTTTTTTCAAAATTTTTTTCGATATTTTTTTCGAAAATTTTTTTTTGAAATTTTTTCAAAATTTTTTTCGAAAATTGTTTTCGAACTTTTTTCGAAAATTTTTTTCGAAAATTTTTTTCGAAAATTTTTTTTCAAAATTTTTTTCGAAAATTTTTTTTTGAAATTTTTTCAAAATTTTTTTCAAAAATTTTTTTCGAAATTTTTTTCGAAAATTTTTTTCGAAAATTTTTTTTCGAAATTTTTTTCAAAATTTTTTTCGAAAATTTTTTTTCAAAATTTTTTTTAAAAATTTTTTTCGAAAATTTTTTTTCAAAATTTTTTTCAAAATTTTTTTCGAAAATTTTTTTCAAATTTTATTTTTGAAAATTTTTTTAAAAAATTTTTTTCAAAATTTTTTTCGAAATTTTTTTCAAAATTTTTTTTCAAAATTTTTTTTGGGGATTTTTTTCGAAATTTTTTTCGAAAATTTTTTTTGAAAATTTTTTTCAAAATTTTTTCGAAAATTTTTTTAAAAAATTTTTTTCAAAATTTTTTTCGAAAATTTTTTTCAAAATGTTTTTCGAAAATTTTTTTTTGAAATTTTTTTGAAATTTTTTTCGAAAATTTTTTTAAAAATTTTTTTTGAAAATTTTTTTAAAAAATTTTTTTAAAAATTTTTTTCGAAAATTTTTTTCAAAATTTTTTTAAAAATTTTTTTCAAAATTTTTTTTTTAAAATTTTTTTCGAAAATTTTTTTCGAAAATTTTTTTTCAAATTTTTTTTTGGAAATTTTTTCAAAATATTTTTCGAAAATTTTTTTTCAAAATTTTTTTTCAAAATTTTTTCAATTTTTTTTTCGAAAATTTTTTTCAAAATTTTTTTTCAAAATTTTATTCGAAAATTTTTTTTCATAATTTTTTTCGAAAATTTTTTTTCAAAATTTTTTTCAAATTTTTTTTTGAAATTTTTTTCGAAAATTTTTTTTTGAAATTTTTTCAAAATTTTTTTCGAAAATTGTTTTCGAAATTTTTTCGAAAATTTTTTTCGAAAATTTTTTTCGAAAATTTTTTTTCAAAATTTTTTTCGAAAATTTTTTTTTGAAATTTTTTCAAAATTTTTTTCAAAAATTTTTTTCGAAATTTTTTTCGAAAATTTTTTTCGAAAAATTTTTTCGAAATTTTTTTCAAAATTTTTTTCGAAAATTTTTTTTCAATTTTTTTTTAAAAATTTTTTTCGAAAATTTTTTTTCAAAATTTTTTTCAAAACTTTTTTCGAAAATTTTTTTCAAATTTTTTTTTTGAAAATTTTTTTAAAAAATTTTTTTCAAAATTTTTTTCGAAAATTTTTTTCAAAATTTTTTAAAAATTTTTTTCGAAAATTTTTTTTAAAAATTTTTTTCGAAAATTTTTTTTAAAAATTTTTTTCGAAAATTTTTTTTCAAAATTTTTTTCGAAAATTTTTTTTCAAAATTTTTTTCAAATTTTTTTTTGAAATTTTTTTCGAAAATTTTTTTTTGAAATTTTTTCAAAATTTTTTTCGAAATTTTTTTTGAAAATTGTTTTCGAAATTTTTTCGAAAATTTTTTTCGACAATTTTTTTTCAAAATTTTTTTCAAATTTTTTTTTGAAATTTTTTTCGAAAATTTTTTTCGAAATTTTTTCGAAAATTTTTTTCGAAAATTTTTTTTGAAAATTTTTTTTCAAAATTTTTTTTGGGAATTTTTTTCAAATTTTTTTTCGAAAATTTTTTTTCAAAATTTTTTCAAAATTTTTTTTGGAAAATTTTTTTCAAAATTTTTTTCAAAAATTTTTTTTCAAAATTTTTTTCAAAATTTATTTCGAAATTTTTTTTCAAAATTTTTTTCGAAAATTTTTTTCAAAATTTTTTTCGAAATTTTTTTTCAAAATTTTTTTTCAAAATTTTTTTCGATATTTTTTTCGAAAATTTTTTTTTGAAATTTTTTCAAAATTTTTTTCGAAATTTGTTTTCGAACTTTTTTCGAAAATTTTTTTCGAAAATTTTTTTCGAAAATTTTTTTTCAAAATTTTTTTCGAAAATTTTTTTTTGAAATTTTTTCAAAATTTTTTTCAAAAATTTTTTTCGAAATTTTTTTCGAAAATTTTTTTCGAAAATTTTTTTTCGAAATTTTTTTCAAAATTTTTTTCGAAAATTTTTTTTCAAAATTTTTTTAAAAAATTTTTTTCGAAAATTTTTTTTCAAAATTTTTTTCAAAATTTTTTTCGAAAATTTTTTTCAAATTTTATTTTTGAAAATTTTTTTAAAAAATTTTTTTCAAAATTTTTTTCGAAAATTTTTTTCAAAATTTTTTTTTCAAAATTTTTTTTGGGAATTTTTTTCAAATTTTTTTTCGAAAATTTTTTTTCAAAATTTTTTCAAAATTTTTTTTGGAAAATTTTTTTCAAAATTTTTTTCAAAAATTTTTTTTCAAAATTTTTTTCAAAATTTATTTCGAAATTTTTTTTCAAAATTTTTTTCGAAAATTTTTTTCAAAATTTTTTTCGAAATTTTTTTTCAAAATTTTTTTTCAAAATTTTTTTCGATATTTTTTTTGAAAATTTTTTTTGAAATTTTTTCAAAATTTTTTTCGAAATTTGTTTTCGAACTTTTTTCGAAAACTTTTTTCGAAAATTTTTTTCGAAAATTTTTTTTCAAAATTTTTTTCGAAAATTTTTTTTTGAAATTTTTTCAAAATTTTTTTCAAAAATTTTTTTCGAAATTTTTTTCGAAAATTTTTTTCGAAAATTTTTTTTCGAAATTTTTTTCAAAATTTTTTTCGAAAATTTTTTTTCAAAATTTTTTTAAAAAATTTTTTTCGAAAATTTTTTTTCAAAATTTTTTTCAAAATTTTTTTCGAAAATTTTTTTCAAATTTTATTTTTGAAAATTTTTTTAAAAAATTTTTTTCAAAATTTTTTTCGAAAATTTTTTTCAAAATTTTTTTTCAAAATTTTTTTTGGGAATTTTTTTCGAAATTTTTTTCGAAAATTTTTTTTGAAAATTTTTTTCAAAATTTTTTCGAAAATTCTTTTAAAAAATTTTTTTCAAAATTTTTTTCGAAAATTTTTTTCAAAATGTTTTTCGAAAATTTTTTTTTGAAATTTTTTTGAAATTTTTTTCGAAAATTTTTTTAAAAATTTTTTTTGAAAATTTTTTTAAAAAATTTTTTTAAAAATTTTTTTCGAAAATTTTTTTCAAAATTTTTTTAAAAATTTTTTTCAAAATTTTTTTTTTTAAATTTTTTTCGAAAATTTTTTTCGAAAATTTTTTTTCAAATTTTTTTTTTGGAAATTTTTTCAAAATATTTTTCGAAAATTTTTTTTCAAAATTTTTTTTCAAAATTTTTTCAATTTTTTTTTCGAAAATTTTTTTCAAAATTTTTTTTCAAAATTTTATTCGAAAATTTTTTTTCATAATTTTTTTCGAAAATTTTTTTTCAAAATTTTTTTCAAATTTTTTTTTGAAATTTTTTTCGAAAATTTTTTTTTGAAATTTTTTCAAAATTTTTTTCGAAAATTGTTTTCGAAATTTTTTCGAAAATTTTTTTCGAAAATTTTTTTCGAAAATTTTTTTTCAAAATTTTTTTCGAAAATTTTTTTTTGAAATTTTTTCAAAATTTTTTTCAAAAATTTTTTTCGAAATTTTTTTTGAAAATTTTTTTCGAAAAATTTTTTCGAAATTTTTTTCAAAATTTTTTTCGAAAATTTTTTTTCAATTTTTTTTTAAAAATTTTTTTCGAAAATTTTTTTTCATAATTTTTTTCAAAACTTTTTTCGAAAATTTTTTTCAAATTTTTTTTTTGAAAATTTTTTTAAAAAATTTTTTTCAAAATTTTTTTCGAAAATTTTTTTCAAAATTTTTTAAAAATTTTTTTCGAAAATTTTTTTTAAAAATTTTTTTCGAAAATTTTTTTTCAAAATTTTTTTCGAAAATTTTTTTTCAAAATTTTTTTCAAATTTTTTTTTGAAATTTTTTTCGAAAATTTTTTTTTGAAATTTTTTCAAAATTTTTTTCGAAATTTTTTTTGAAAATTGTTTTCGAAATTTTTTCGAAAATTTTTTTCGACAATTTTTTTCGAAAATTTTTTTCGAAATTTTTTCGAAAATTTTTTTCGAAAATTTTTTTTGAAAATTTTTTTCGAAAATTTTTTTTGAAAATTTTTTTTCAAAATTTTTTTTGGGAATTTTTTTCAAATTTTTTTTCGAAAATTTTTTTTCAAAATTTTTTCAAAATTTTTTTTGGAAAATTTTTTTCAAAATTTTTTTCAAAAATTTTTTTTCAAAATTTTTTTCAAAATTTATTTCGAAATTTTTTTTCAAAATTTTTTTCGAAAATTTTTTTCAAAATTTTTTTCGAAATTTTTTTTCAAAATTTTTTTTCAAAATTTTTTTCGATATTTTTTTCGAAAATTTTTTTTTGAAATTTTTTCAAAATTTTTTTCGAAAATTGTTTTCGAACTTTTTTCAAAAATTTTTTTCGAAAATTTTTTTCGAAAATTTTTTTTCAAAATTTTTTTCGAAAATTTTTTTTTGAAATTTTTTCAAAATTTTTTTCAAAAATTTTTTTCGAAATTTTTTTCGAAAATTTTTTTCGAAAATTTTTTTTCGAAATTTTTTTCAAAATTTTTTTCGAAAATTTTTTTTCAAAATTTTTTTAAAAAATTTTTTTCGAAAATTTTTTTTCAAAATTTTTTTCAAAATTTTTTTCGAAAATTTTTTTCAAATTTTATTTTTGAAAATTTTTTTAAAAAATTTTTTTCAAAATTTTTTTCGAAAATTTTTTTCAAAATTTTTTTTCAAAATTTTTTTTGGGAATTTTTTTCAAATTTTTTTTCGAAAATTTTTTTTCAAAATTTTTTCAAAATTTTTTTCGAAAATGTTTTTCAAAATTTTTTTCAAAATTTTTTTTTCAAAATTTTTTTCAAAATTTGTTTCGAAATTTTTTTTCAAAATTTTTTTCGAAAATTTTTTTCAAAATTTTTTTCGAAATTTTTTTTCAAAATTTTTTTTCAAAATTTTTTTCGATATTTTTTTCGAAATTTTTTTCGAAAATTTTTTTCGAAAATTTTTTTTCGAAAATTTTTTTTCGAAATTTTCTTCAAAATTTTTTTCGAAAATTTTTTTCGTAAATTTTTTTACAAAATTTTTTTCGAAAATTTTTTTCAAATTATTTTTTAAAATTTTTTCCAAAAATTTTTTTTTGAAATTTTTTCAAAATTTTTTTCGAAATTTTTTTCGAAATTTTTTTTCGAAATTTTTTTCAAAATTTTTTTCGAAATTTTTTTTTTCGAAAATTTTTTTCGAAAATTTTTTTCGAAAATTTTTTTTGAAAATTTTTTTTCGAAAATTTTTTTCGAAAATTTTTTTTCAAAATTTTTTTCAAAAATTTTTTTTTCAAAATGTTTTTCGAAAATTTTTTTTTGAAATTTTTTTCAAAATTTTTTTCGAAATTTTTTTCGAAAATTTTTTTTTAATATTTTTTTTTGAAATTTTTTTCAAAATTTTTTTCGAAAATTTTTTCTCAAAATTTTTTTTTTTAATTTTTTTTGAAAAAAATTTTTGAAAATTTTTTTTAAAAATTTTTTTCGAAAATTTTTTTTCAAAATTTTTTTCAAATTTTTTTCGAAAATTTTTTTTTCAAAATTTTTTTCGTAAATTTTTTTTTGAAATTTTTTTCGAAATTTTTTTTCAAAATTTTTTTCGAAAATTTTTTTTCAAAATTTTTTTTGGAAATTTTTTTCAAAATTTTTTTCGAAAATTTTTTTTCAAAATTTTTTTTCAAAATTTTTTTCGAAAATTTTTTTCAAAATTTTTTTCAAAATTTTTTTTCAAAATTTTTTTCAAAATTTTTTTCAAATTTTTTTTGAAATTTTTTTCGAAAATTTTTTTCGAAATTTTTTTGGAAAATTTTTTTCGAAAATTTTTTTCGAAAATTTTTTTCAAAAATTTTTTTTGAAAATTTTTTTTGAAAATTTTTTTTCAAAATTTTTCTGGAAATTTTTTTCAAAATTTTTTTCGAAAATTTTTTTCAAAATTTTTTTCGAAAATTTTTTTCAAAATTTTTTTCGAAAATTTTTTTCAAAATTTTTTTCAAAATTTTTTTTCGAAATTTTTTTCGAAATTTTTTTCGAAATTCTTTTCGAATATTTTTTTCGAAAATTTTTTTTCGAAATTTTTTTCAAAATTTTTTTTGAAAATTTTTTTCGTAAATTTTTTTAAAAAATTTTTTTCGAAAATTTTTTTCAAAATTTTTTTTCAAAATTTTTTTCGAAAGTTTTTTTTCAAATTTTTTTTGAAAATTTTTTAAAAAAATTTTTTTCAAATTTTTTTTAAAAATGTTTTTCGAAAATTTTTTTTTGAAATTTTTTTCAAAATTTTTTTCGAAATTTTTTTCGAAAATTTTTTTTGAAAATTTTTTTCAAAATTTTTTCGAAAATTTTTTTAAAAAATTTTTTTCAAAATTTTTTTCGAAAATTTTTTTCGAAATGTTTTTCGAAAATTTTTTTTTGAAATTTTTTTGAAATTTTTTTCGAAAATTTTTTTAAAAATCTTTTTTGAAAATTTTTTTAAAAAATTTTTTTAAAAATTTTTTTTGAAAATTTTTTTCAAAATTTTTTTAAAAATTTTTTTCAAAATTTTTTTTTTAAAATTTTTTTCGAAAATTTTTTTCGAAAATTTTTTTTCAAATTTTTTTTTGGAAATTTTTTCAAAATATTTTTCGAAAATTTTTTTTCAAAATTTTTTTTCAAAATTTTTTCAATTTTTTTTTCGAAAATTTTTTTTAAAATTTTTTTTCAAAATTTTATTCGAAAATTTTTTTTCATAATTTTTTTCGAAAATTTTTTTTCAAAATTTTTTTCAAATTTTTTTTTGAAATTTTTTTCGAAAATTTTTTTTTGAAATTTTTTCAAAATTTTTTTCGAAAATTGTTTTCGAAATTTTTTCGAAAATTTTTTTCGAAAATTTTTTTTCAAAATTTTTTTCGAAAATTTTTTTTTGAAATTTTTTCAAAATTTTTTTTAAAAATTTTTTTCGAAATTTTTTTCGAAAATTTTTTTCGAAAATTTTTTTTCGAAATTTTTTTCAAAATTTTTTTCGAAAATTTTTTTTCAATTTTTTTTTAAAAATTTTTTTCGAAAATTTTTTTTCAAAATTTTTTTCAAAACTTTTTTCGAAAATTTTTTTCGAAAATTTTTTTCGAAAATTTTTTTTCGAAATTTTCTTCAAAATTTTTTTCGAAAATTTTTTTCGTAAATTTTTTTACAAAATTTTTTTCGAAAATTTTTTTCAAATTATTTTTTAAAATTTTTTCCAAAAATTTTTTTTTGAAATTTTTTCAAAATTTTTTTCGAAATTTTTTTCGAAAATTTTTTTCGAAATTTTTTTTCGAAATTTTTTTCAAAATTTTTTTCGAAATTTTTTTTTTCGAAAATTTTTTTCGAAAATTTTTTTCGAAAATTTTTTTTGAAAATTTTTTTTCGAAAATTTTTTTCGAAAATTTTTTTTCAAAATTTTTTTCAAAAATTTTTTTTTCAAAATGTTTTTCGAAAATTTTTTTTTGAAATTTTTTTCAAAATTTTTTTCGAAATTTTTTTCGAAAATTTTTTTGTAATATTTTTTTTCGAAATTTTTTTCAAAATTTTTTTCGAAAATTTTTTCTCAAAATTTTTTTTTTTAATTTTTTTTGAAAAAAATTTTTGAAAATTTTTTTTAAAAATTTTTTTCGAAAATTTTTTTTCAAAATTTTTTTCAAATTTTTTTCGAAAATTTTTTTTTCAAAATTTTTTTCGTAAATTTTTTTTTGAAATTTTTTTCGAAATTTTTTTCGAAAATTTTTTTCGAAATTTTTTTTCAAAATTTTTTTCGAAAATTTTTTTTCATAATTTTTTTTGGAAATTTTTTTCAAAATTTTTTTCGAAAATTTTTTTTCAAAATTTTTTTTCAAAATTTTTTTCGAAAATTTTTTTCAAAATTTTTTTCAAAATTTTTTTTCAAAATTTTTTTCAAAATTTTTTTCAAAATTTTTTTCAAATTTTTTTCGAAATTTTTTTCGAAAATGTTTTTCGAAATTTTTTCGAAAATTTTTTTCGAAAATTTTTTTCGAAAATTTTTTTTCAAAATTTTTCTGGAAATTTTTTTCAAAATTTTTTTCGAAAATTTTTTTCGAAAATTTTTTTCAAAATTTTTTTCAAAATTTTTTTCAAAATTTTTTTTCGAAATTTTTTTCGAAATTTTTTTCGAAATTCTTTTCGAATATTTTTTTCGAAAATTTTTTTTCGAAATTTTTTTAAAAAATTTTTTTCGAAAATTTTTTTCAAAATTTTTTTTCAAAATTTTTTTCGAAAGTTTTTTTTCAAATTTTTTTTGAAAATTTTTTTAAAAAATTTTTTTCAAATTTTTTTTAAAAATGTTTTTCGAAAATTTTTTTTTGAAATTTTTTTCAAACTTTTTTTCGAAATTTTTTTCGAAAATTTTTTTTGAAAATTTTTTTCAAAATTTTTTCGAAAATTTTTTTAAAAAATTTTTTTCAAAATTTTTTTCGAAAATTTTTTTCAAAATGTTTTTCGAAAATTTTTTTTTGAAATTTTTTTGAAATTTTTTTCGAAAATTTTTTAAAAATTTTTTTTGAAAATTTTTTTAAAAAATTTTTTTAAAAATTTTTTTCGAAAATTTTTTTCAAAATTTTTTTAAAAATTTTTTTCAAAATTTTTTTTTTTAAATTTTTTTCGAAAATTTTTTTCGAAAATTTTTTTTCAAATTTTTTTTTGGAAATTTTTTCAAAATATTTTTCGAAAATTTTTTTTCAAAATTTTTTTTCAAAATTTTTTCAATTTTTTTTTCGAAAATTTTTTTCAAAATTTTTTTTCAAAATTTTATTCGAAAATTTTTTTTCATAATTTTTTTCGAAAATTTTTTTTCAAAATTTTTTTCGAAAATTTTTTTTCAAAATTTTTTTCAAATTTTTTTTTGAAATTTTTTTCGAAAATTTTTTTTTGAAATTTTTTCAAAATTTTTTTCGAAATTTTTTTTGAAAAATGTTTTCGAAATTTTTTCGAAAATTTTTTTCGACAATTTTTTTTCAAAATTTTTTTCAAATTTTTTTTTGAAATTTTTTTCGAAAATTTTTTTCGAAATTTTTTCGAAAATTTTTTTCGAAATTTTTTTTTGAAAATTTTTTTTCAAAATTTTTTTTGGGAATTTTTTTCAAATTTTTTTTCGAAAATTTTTTTTCAAAATTTTTTCAAAATTTTTTTTGGAAAATTTTTTTCAAAATTTTTTTTAAAAATTTTTTTTCAAAATTTTTTTCAAAATTTATTTCGAAATTTTTTTTCAAAATTTTTTTCGAAAATTTTTTTCAAAATTTTTTTCGAAATTTTTTTTCAAAATTTTTTTTCAAAATTTTTTTCGATATTTTTTTCGAAAATTTTTTTTTGAAATTTTTTCAAAATTTTTTTCGAAAATTGTTTTCGAACTTTTTTCGAAAATTTTTTTCGAAAATTTTTTTCGAAAATTTTTTTTCAAAATTTTTTTCGAAAATTTTTTTTTGAAATTTTTTCAAAATTTTTTTCAAAAATTTTTTTCGAAATTTTTTTCGAAAATTTTTTTCGAAAATTTTTTTTCGAAATTTTTTTCAAAATTTTTTTCGAAAATTTTTTTTCAAAATTTTTTTTAAAAATTTTTTTCGAAAATTTTTTTTCAAAATTTTTTTCAAAATTTTTTTCGAAAATTTTTTTCAAATTTTATTTTTGAAAATTTTTTTAAAAAATTTTTTTCAAAATTTTTTTCGAAAATTTTTTTCAAAATTTTTTTTCAAAATTTTTTTTGGGGATTTTTTTCGAAAATTTTTTTTGAAAATTTTTTTCAAAATTTTTTCGAAAATTTTTTTAAAAAATTTTTTTCAAAATTTTTTTCGAAAATTTTTTTCAAAATGTTTTTCGAAAATTTTTTTTTGAAATTTTTTTGAAATTTTTTTCGAAAAATTTTTAAAAATTTTTTTTGAAAATTTTTTTAAAAAATTTTTTTAAAAATTTTTTTCGAAAATTTTTTTCAAAATTTTTTTAAAAATTTTTTTCAAAATTTTTTTTTTAAAATTTTTTTCGAAAATTTTTTTCGAAAATTTTTTTTCAAATTTTTTTTTGGAAATTTTTTCAAAATATTTTTCGAAAATTTTTTTTCAAAATTTTTTTTCAAAATTTTTTCAATTTTTTTTTCGAAAATTTTTTTCAAAATTTTTTTTCAAAATTTTATTCGAAAATTTTTTTTCATAATTTTTTTCGAAAATTTTTTTTCAAAATTTTTTTCAAATTTTTTTTTGAAATTTTTTTCGAAAATTTTTTTTTGAAATTTTTTCAAAATTTTTTTCGAAAATTGTTTTCGAAATTTTTTCGAAAATTTTTTTCGAAAATTTTTTTCGAAAATTTTTTTTCAAAATTTTTTTCGAAAATTTTTTTTTGAAATTTTTTCAAAATTTTTTTCAAAAATTTTTTTCGAAATTTTTTTCGAAAATTTTTTTCGAAAAATTTTTTCGAAATTTTTTTCAAAATTTTTTTCGAAAATTTTTTTTCAATTTTTTTTTAAAAATTTTTTTCGAAAATTTTTTTTCAAAATTTTTTTCAAAACTTTTTTCGAAAATTTTTTTCAAATTTTTTTTTTGAAAATTTTTTTAAAAACTTTTTTTCAAAATTTTTTTCGAAAATTTTTTTCAAAATTTTTTAAAAATTTTTTTCGAAAATTTTTTTTAAAAATTTTTTTCGAGAATTTTTTTTAAAAATTTTTTTCGAAAATTTTTTTTCAAAATTTTTTTCGAAAATTTTTTTTCAAAATTTTTTTCAAATTTTTTTTTGAAATTTTTTTCGAAAATTTTTTTTTGAAATTTTTTCAAAATTTTTTTCGAAATTTTTTTTGAAAATTGTTTTCGAAATTTTTTCGAAAATTTTTTTCGACAATTTTTTTTCAAAATTTTTTTCAAATTTTTTTTTGAAATTTTTTTCGAAAATTTTTTTCGAAATTTTTTCGAAAATTTTTTTCGAAATTTTTTTTTGAAAATTTTTTTTCAAAATTTTTTTTGGGAATTTTTTTCAAATTTTTTTTCGAAAATTTTTTTTCAAAATTTTTTCAAAATTTTTTTTGGAAAATTTTTTTCAAAATTTTTTTCAAAAATTTTTTTTCAAAATTTTTTTCAAAATTTATTTCGAAATTTTTTTTCAAAATTTTTTTCGAAAATTTTTTTCAAAATTTTTTTCGAAATTTTTTTTCAAAATTTTTTTTCAAAATTTTTTTCGATATTTTTTTCGAAAATTTTTTTTTGAAATTTTTTCAAAATTTTTTTCGAAAATTGTTTTCGAACTTTTTTCGAAAATTTTTTTCGAAAATTTTTTTCGAAAATTTTTTTTCAAAATTTTTTTCGAAAATTTTTTTTTGAAATTTTTTCAAAATTTTTTTCAAAAATTTTTTTCGAAATTTTTTTCGAAAATTTTTTTCGAAAATTTTTTTTCGAAATTTTTTTCAAAATTTTTTTCGAAAATTTTTTTTCAAAATTTTTTTTAAAAATTTTTTTCGAAAATTTTTTTTCAAAATTTTTTTCAAAATTTTTTTCGAAAATTTTTTTCAAATTTTATTTTTGAAAATTTTTTTAAAAAATTTTTTTCAAAATTTTTTTCGAAATTTTTTTCAAAATTTTTTTTCAAAATTTTTTTTGGGGATTTTTTTCGAAATTTTTTTCGAAAATTTTTTTTGAAAATTTTTTTCAAAATTTTTTCGAAAATTTTTTTAAAAAATTTTTTTCAAAATTTTTTTCGAAAATTTTTTTCAAAATGTTTTTCGAAAATTTTTTTTTGAAATTTTTTTGAAATTTTTTTCGAAAATTTTTTTAAAAATTTTTTTTGAAAATTTTTTTAAAAAATTTTTTTAAAAATTTTTTTCGAAAATTTTTTTCAAAATTTTTTTAAAAATTTTTTTCAAAATTTTTTTTTTAAAATTTTTTTCGAAAATTTTTTTCGAAAATTTTTTTTCAAATTTTTTTTTGGAAATTTTTTCAAAATATTTTTCGAAAATTTTTTTTCAAAATTTTTTTTCAAAATTTTTTCAATTTTTTTTTCGAAAATTTTTTTCAAAATTTTTTTTCAAAATTTTATTCGAAAATTTTTTTTCATAATTTTTTTCGAAAATTTTTTTTCAAAATTTTTTTCAAATTTTTTTTTGAAATTTTTTTCGAAAATTTTTTTTTGAAATTTTTTCAAAATTTTTTTCGAAAATTGTTTTCGAAATTTTTTCGAAAATTTTTTTCGAAAATTTTTTTCGAAAATTTTTTTTCAAAATTTTTTTCGAAAATTTTTTTTTGAAATTTTTTCAAAATTTTTTTCAAAAATTTTTTTCGAAATTTTTTTCGAAAATTTTTTTCGAAAAATTTTTTCGAAATTTTTTTCAAAATTTTTTTCGAAAATTTTTTTTCAATTTTTTTTTAAAAATTTTTTTCGAAAATTTTTTTTCAAAATTTTTTTCAAAACTTTTTTCGAAAATTTTTTTCAAATTTTTTTTTTGAAAATTTTTTTAAAAAATTTTTTTCAAAATTTTTTTCGAAAATTTTTTTCAAAATTTTTTAAAAATTTTTTTCGAAAATTTTTTTTAAAAATTTTTTTCGAAAATTTTTTTTAAAAATTTTTTTCGAAAATTTTTTTTCAAAATTTTTTTCGAAAATTTTTTTTCAAAATTTTTTTCAAATTTTTTTTTGAAATTTTTTTCGAAAATTTTTTTTTGAAATTTTTTCAAAATTTTTTTCGAAATTTTTTTTGAAAATTGTTTTCGAAATTTTTTCGAAAATTTTTTTCGACAATTTTTTTTCAAAATTTTTTTCAAATTTTTTTTTGAAATTTTTTTCGAAAATTTTTTTCGAAATTTTTTCGAAAATTTTTTTCGAAAATTTTTTTTGAAAATTTTTTTTCAAAATTTTTTTTGGGAATTTTTTTCAAATTTTTTTTCGAAAATTTTTTTTCAAAATTTTTTCAAAATTTTTTTTGGAAAATTTTTTTCAAAATTTTTTTCAAAAATTTTTTTTCAAAATTTTTTTCAAAATTTATTTCGAAATTTTTTTTCAAAATTTTTTTCGAAAATTTTTTTCAAAATTTTTTTCGAAATTTTTTTTCAAAATTTTTTTTCAAAATTTTTTTCGATATTTTTTTCGAAAATTTTTTTTTGAAATTTTTTCAAAATTTTTTTCGAAATTTGTTTTCGAACTTTTTTCGAAAATTTTTTTCGAAAATTTTTTTCGAAAATTTTTTTTCAAAATTTTTTTCGAAAATTTTTTTTTGAAATTTTTTCAAAATTTTTTTCAAAAATTTTTTTCGAAATTTTTTTCGAAAATTTTTTTCGAAAATTTTTTTTCGAAATTTTTTTCAAAATTTTTTTCGAAAATTTTTTTTCAAAATTTTTTTAAAAAATTTTTTTCGAAAATTTTTTTTCAAAATTTTTTTCAAAATTTTTTTCGAAAATTTTTTTCAAATTTTATTTTTGAAAATTTTTTTAAAAAATTTTTTTCAAAATTTTTTTCGAAAATTTTTTTCAAAATTTTTTTTTCAAAATTTTTTTTGGGAATTTTTTTCAAATTTTTTTTCGAAAATTTTTTTTCAAAATTTTTTCAAAATTTTTTTTGGAAAATTTTTTTCAAAATTTTTTTCAAAAATTTTTTTTCAAAATTTTTTTCAAAATTTATTTCGAAATTTTTTTTCAAAATTTTTTTCGAAAATTTTTTTCAAAATTTTTTTCGAAATTTTTTTTCAAAATTTTTTTTCAAAATTTTTTTCGATATTTTTTTTGAAAATTTTTTTTGAAATTTTTTCAAAATTTTTTTCGAAATTTGTTTTCGAACTTTTTTCGAAAACTTTTTTCGAAAATTTTTTTCGAAAATTTTTTTTCAAAATTTTTTTCGAAAATTTTTTTTTGAAATTTTTTCAAAATTTTTTTCAAAAATTTTTTTCGAAATTTTTTTCGAAAATTTTTTTCGAAAATTTTTTTTCGAAATTTTTTTCAAAATTTTTTTCGAAAATTTTTTTTCAAAATTTTTTTAAAAAATTTTTTTCGAAAATTTTTTTTCAAAATTTTTTTCAAAATTTTTTTCGAAAATTTTTTTCAAATTTTATTTTTGAAAATTTTTTTAAAAAATTTTTTTCAAAATTTTTTTCGAAAATTTTTTTCAAAATTTTTTTTCAAAATTTTTTTTGGGAATTTTTTTCGAAATTTTTTTCGAAAATTTTTTTTGAAAATTTTTTTCAAAATTTTTTCGAAAATTCTTTTAAAAAATTTTTTTCAAAATTTTTTTCGAAAATTTTTTTCAAAATGTTTTTCGAAAATTTTTTTTTGAAATTTTTTTGAAATTTTTTTCGAAAATTTTTTTAAAAATTTTTTTTGAAAATTTTTTTAAAAAATTTTTTTAAAAATTTTTTTCGAAAATTTTTTTCAAAATTTTTTTAAAAATTTTTTTCAAAATTTTTTTTTTTAAATTTTTTTCGAAAATTTTTTTCGAAAATTTTTTTTCAAATTTTTTTTTTGGAAATTTTTTCAAAATATTTTTCGAAAATTTTTTTTCAAAATTTTTTTTCAAAATTTTTTCAATTTTTTTTTCGAAAATTTTTTTCAAAATTTTTTTTCAAAATTTTATTCGAAAATTTTTTTTCATAATTTTTTTCGAAAATTTTTTTTCAAAATTTTTTTCAAATTTTTTTTTGAAATTTTTTTCGAAAATTTTTTTTTGAAATTTTTTCAAAATTTTTTTCGAAAATTGTTTTCGAAATTTTTTCGAAAATTTTTTTCGAAAATTTTTTTCGAAAATTTTTTTTCAAAATTTTTTTCGAAAATTTTTTTTTGAAATTTTTTCAAAATTTTTTTCAAAAATTTTTTTCGAAATTTTTTTTGAAAATTTTTTTCGAAAAATTTTTTCGAAATTTTTTTCAAAATTTTTTTCGAAAATTTTTTTTCAATTTTTTTTTAAAAATTTTTTTCGAAAATTTTTTTTCATAATTTTTTTCAAAACTTTTTTCGAAAATTTTTTTCAAATTTTTTTTTTGAAAATTTTTTTAAAAAATTTTTTTCAAAATTTTTTTCGAAAATTTTTTTCAAAATTTTTTAAAAATTTTTTTCGAAAATTTTTTTTAAAAATTTTTTTCGAAAATTTTTTTTCAAA
The DNA here is from genome assembly GCA_036926305.1 of Uropetala carovei. Lineage (NCBI taxonomy): Eukaryota > Metazoa > Arthropoda > Insecta > Odonata > Petaluridae > Uropetala > Uropetala carovei. The sequence continues at coordinate 63,843 of JAXCHB010000354.1, forward strand.
ATTTTTTTCGAAAATTTTTTTTCAAAATTTTTTTCAAATTTTTTTTTGAAATTTTTTTCGAAAATTTTTTTTTGAAATTTTTTCAAAATTTTTTTCGAAATTTTTTTTGAAAATTGTTTTCGAAATTTTTTCGAAAATTTTTTTCGACAATTTTTTTCGAAAATTTTTTTCGAAATTTTTTCGAAAATTTTTTTCGAAAATTTTTTTTGAAAATTTTTTTCGAAAATTTTTTTTGAAAATTTTTTTTCAAAATTTTTTTTGGGAATTTTTTTCAAATTTTTTTTCGAAAATTTTTTTTCAAAATTTTTTCAAAATTTTTTTTGGAAAATTTTTTTCAAAATTTTTTTCAAAAATTTTTTTTCAAAATTTTTTTCAAAATTTATTTCGAAATTTTTTTTCAAAATTTTTTTCGAAAATTTTTTTCAAAATTTTTTTCGAAATTTTTTTTCAAAATTTTTTTTCAAAATTTTTTTCGATATTTTTTTCGAAAATTTTTTTTTGAAATTTTTTCAAAATTTTTTTCGAAAATTGTTTTCGAACTTTTTTCAAAAATTTTTTTCGAAAATTTTTTTCGAAAATTTTTTTTCAAAATTTTTTTCGAAAATTTTTTTTTGAAATTTTTTCAAAATTTTTTTCAAAAATTTTTTTCGAAATTTTTTTCGAAAATTTTTTTCGAAAATTTTTTTTCGAAATTTTTTTCAAAATTTTTTTCGAAAATTTTTTTTCAAAATTTTTTTAAAAAATTTTTTTCGAAAATTTTTTTTCAAAATTTTTTTCAAAATTTTTTTCGAAAATTTTTTTCAAATTTTATTTTTGAAAATTTTTTTAAAAAATTTTTTTCAAAATTTTTTTCGAAAATTTTTTTCAAAATTTTTTTTCAAAATTTTTTTTGGGAATTTTTTTCAAATTTTTTTTCGAAAATTTTTTTTCAAAATTTTTTCAAAATTTTTTTCGAAAATGTTTTTCAAAATTTTTTTCAAAATTTTTTTTTCAAAATTTTTTTCAAAATTTGTTTCGAAATTTTTTTTCAAAATTTTTTTCGAAAATTTTTTTCAAAATTTTTTTCGAAATTTTTTTTCAAAATTTTTTTTCAAAATTTTTTTCGATATTTTTTTCGAAATTTTTTTCGAAAATTTTTTTCGAAAATTTTTTTTCGAAAATTTTTTTTCGAAATTTTCTTCAAAATTTTTTTCGAAAATTTTTTTCGTAAATTTTTTTACAAAATTTTTTTCGAAAATTTTTTTCAAATTATTTTTTAAAATTTTTTCCAAAAATTTTTTTTTGAAATTTTTTCAAAATTTTTTTCGAAATTTTTTTCGAAATTTTTTTTCGAAATTTTTTTCAAAATTTTTTTCGAAATTTTTTTTTTCGAAAATTTTTTTCGAAAATTTTTTTCGAAAATTTTTTTTGAAAATTTTTTTTCGAAAATTTTTTTCGAAAATTTTTTTTCAAAATTTTTTTCAAAAATTTTTTTTTCAAAATGTTTTTCGAAAATTTTTTTTTGAAATTTTTTTCAAAATTTTTTTCGAAATTTTTTTCGAAAATTTTTTTTTAATATTTTTTTTTGAAATTTTTTTCAAAATTTTTTTCGAAAATTTTTTCTCAAAATTTTTTTTTTTAATTTTTTTTGAAAAAAATTTTTGAAAATTTTTTTTAAAAATTTTTTTCGAAAATTTTTTTTCAAAATTTTTTTCAAATTTTTTTCGAAAATTTTTTTTTCAAAATTTTTTTCGTAAATTTTTTTTTGAAATTTTTTTCGAAATTTTTTTTCAAAATTTTTTTCGAAAATTTTTTTTCAAAATTTTTTTTGGAAATTTTTTTCAAAATTTTTTTCGAAAATTTTTTTTCAAAATTTTTTTTCAAAATTTTTTTCGAAAATTTTTTTCAAAATTTTTTTCAAAATTTTTTTTCAAAATTTTTTTCAAAATTTTTTTCAAATTTTTTTTGAAATTTTTTTCGAAAATTTTTTTCGAAATTTTTTTGGAAAATTTTTTTCGAAAATTTTTTTCGAAAATTTTTTTCAAAAATTTTTTTTGAAAATTTTTTTTGAAAATTTTTTTTCAAAATTTTTCTGGAAATTTTTTTCAAAATTTTTTTCGAAAATTTTTTTCAAAATTTTTTTCGAAAATTTTTTTCAAAATTTTTTTCGAAAATTTTTTTCAAAATTTTTTTCAAAATTTTTTTTCGAAATTTTTTTCGAAATTTTTTTCGAAATTCTTTTCGAATATTTTTTTCGAAAATTTTTTTTCGAAATTTTTTTCAAAATTTTTTTCAAAATTTTTTTTTTTAAATTTTTTTCGAAAATTTTTTTCGAAAATTTTTTTTCAAATTTTTTTTTGGAAATTTTTTCAAAATATTTTTCGAAAATTTTTTTTCAAAATTTTTTTTCAAAATTTTTTCAATTTTTTTTTCGAAAATTTTTTTCAAAATTTTTTTTCAAAATTTTATTCGAAAATTTTTTTTCATAATTTTTTTCGAAAATTTTTTTTCAAAATTTTTTTCGAAAATTTTTTTTCAAAATTTTTTTCAAATTTTTTTTTGAAATTTTTTTCGAAAATTTTTTTTTGAAATTTTTTCAAAATTTTTTTCGAAATTTTTTTTGAAAAATGTTTTCGAAATTTTTTCGAAAATTTTTTTCGACAATTTTTTTTCAAAATTTTTTTCAAATTTTTTTTTGAAATTTTTTTCGAAAATTTTTTTCGAAATTTTTTCGAAAATTTTTTTCGAAATTTTTTTTTGAAAATTTTTTTTCAAAATTTTTTTTGGGAATTTTTTTCAAATTTTTTTTCGAAAATTTTTTTTCAAAATTTTTTCAAAATTTTTTTTGGAAAATTTTTTTCAAAATTTTTTTTAAAAATTTTTTTTCAAAATTTTTTTCAAAATTTATTTCGAAATTTTTTTTCAAAATTTTTTTCGAAAATTTTTTTCAAAATTTTTTTCGAAATTTTTTTTCAAAATTTTTTTTCAAAATTTTTTTCGATATTTTTTTCGAAAATTTTTTTTTGAAATTTTTTCAAAATTTTTTTCGAAAATTGTTTTCGAACTTTTTTCGAAAATTTTTTTCGAAAATTTTTTTCGAAAATTTTTTTTCAAAATTTTTTTCGAAAATTTTTTTTTGAAATTTTTTCAAAATTTTTTTCAAAAATTTTTTTCGAAATTTTTTTCGAAAATTTTTTTCGAAAATTTTTTTTCGAAATTTTTTTCAAAATTTTTTTCGAAAATTTTTTTTCAAAATTTTTTTTAAAAATTTTTTTCGAAAATTTTTTTTCAAAATTTTTTTCAAAATTTTTTTCGAAAATTTTTTTCAAATTTTATTTTTGAAAATTTTTTTAAAAAATTTTTTTCAAAATTTTTTTCGAAAATTTTTTTCAAAATTTTTTTTCAAAATTTTTTTTGGGGATTTTTTTCGAAAATTTTTTTTGAAAATTTTTTTCAAAATTTTTTCGAAAATTTTTTTAAAAAATTTTTTTCAAAATTTTTTTCGAAAATTTTTTTCAAAATGTTTTTCGAAAATTTTTTTTTGAAATTTTTTTGAAATTTTTTTCGAAAAATTTTTAAAAATTTTTTTTGAAAATTTTTTTAAAAAATTTTTTTAAAAATTTTTTTCGAAAATTTTTTTCAAAATTTTTTTAAAAATTTTTTTCAAAATTTTTTTTTTAAAATTTTTTTCGAAAATTTTTTTCGAAAATTTTTTTTCAAATTTTTTTTTGGAAATTTTTTCAAAATATTTTTCGAAAATTTTTTTTCAAAATTTTTTTTCAAAATTTTTTCAATTTTTTTTTCGAAAATTTTTTTCAAAATTTTTTTTCAAAATTTTATTCGAAAATTTTTTTTCATAATTTTTTTCGAAAATTTTTTTTCAAAATTTTTTTCAAATTTTTTTTTGAAATTTTTTTCGAAAATTTTTTTTTGAAATTTTTTCAAAATTTTTTTCGAAAATTGTTTTCGAAATTTTTTCGAAAATTTTTTTCGAAAATTTTTTTCGAAAATTTTTTTTCAAAATTTTTTTCGAAAATTTTTTTTTGAAATTTTTTCAAAATTTTTTTCAAAAATTTTTTTCGAAATTTTTTTCGAAAATTTTTTTCGAAAAATTTTTTCGAAATTTTTTTCAAAATTTTTTTCGAAAATTTTTTTTCAATTTTTTTTTAAAAATTTTTTTCGAAAATTTTTTTTCAAAATTTTTTTCAAAACTTTTTTCGAAAATTTTTTTCAAATTTTTTTTTTGAAAATTTTTTTAAAAACTTTTTTTCAAAATTTTTTTCGAAAATTTTTTTCAAAATTTTTTAAAAATTTTTTTCGAAAATTTTTTTTAAAAATTTTTTTCGAGAATTTTTTTTAAAAATTTTTTTCGAAAATTTTTTTTCAAAATTTTTTTCGAAAATTTTTTTTCAAAATTTTTTTCAAATTTTTTTTTGAAATTTTTTTCGAAAATTTTTTTTTGAAATTTTTTCAAAATTTTTTTCGAAATTTTTTTTGAAAATTGTTTTCGAAATTTTTTCGAAAATTTTTTTCGACAATTTTTTTTCAAAATTTTTTTCAAATTTTTTTTTGAAATTTTTTTCGAAAATTTTTTTCGAAATTTTTTCGAAAATTTTTTTCGAAATTTTTTTTTGAAAATTTTTTTTCAAAATTTTTTTTGGGAATTTTTTTCAAATTTTTTTTCGAAAATTTTTTTTCAAAATTTTTTCAAAATTTTTTTTGGAAAATTTTTTTCAAAATTTTTTTCAAAAATTTTTTTTCAAAATTTTTTTCAAAATTTATTTCGAAATTTTTTTTCAAAATTTTTTTCGAAAATTTTTTTCAAAATTTTTTTCGAAATTTTTTTTCAAAATTTTTTTTCAAAATTTTTTTCGATATTTTTTTCGAAAATTTTTTTTTGAAATTTTTTCAAAATTTTTTTCGAAAATTGTTTTCGAACTTTTTTCGAAAATTTTTTTCGAAAATTTTTTTCGAAAATTTTTTTTCAAAATTTTTTTCGAAAATTTTTTTTTGAAATTTTTTCAAAATTTTTTTCAAAAATTTTTTTCGAAATTTTTTTCGAAAATTTTTTTCGAAAATTTTTTTTCGAAATTTTTTTCAAAATTTTTTTCGAAAATTTTTTTTCAAAATTTTTTTTAAAAATTTTTTTCGAAAATTTTTTTTCAAAATTTTTTTCAAAATTTTTTTCGAAAATTTTTTTCAAATTTTATTTTTGAAAATTTTTTTAAAAAATTTTTTTCAAAATTTTTTTCGAAATTTTTTTCAAAATTTTTTTTCAAAATTTTTTTTGGGGATTTTTTTCGAAATTTTTTTCGAAAATTTTTTTTGAAAATTTTTTTCAAAATTTTTTCGAAAATTTTTTTAAAAAATTTTTTTCAAAATTTTTTTCGAAAATTTTTTTCAAAATGTTTTTCGAAAATTTTTTTTTGAAATTTTTTTGAAATTTTTTTCGAAAATTTTTTTAAAAATTTTTTTTGAAAATTTTTTTAAAAAATTTTTTTAAAAATTTTTTTCGAAAATTTTTTTCAAAATTTTTTTAAAAATTTTTTTCAAAATTTTTTTTTTAAAATTTTTTTCGAAAATTTTTTTCGAAAATTTTTTTTCAAATTTTTTTTTGGAAATTTTTTCAAAATATTTTTCGAAAATTTTTTTTCAAAATTTTTTTTCAAAATTTTTTCAATTTTTTTTTCGAAAATTTTTTTCAAAATTTTTTTTCAAAATTTTATTCGAAAATTTTTTTTCATAATTTTTTTCGAAAATTTTTTTTCAAAATTTTTTTCAAATTTTTTTTTGAAATTTTTTTCGAAAATTTTTTTTTGAAATTTTTTCAAAATTTTTTTCGAAAATTGTTTTCGAAATTTTTTCGAAAATTTTTTTCGAAAATTTTTTTCGAAAATTTTTTTTCAAAATTTTTTTCGAAAATTTTTTTTTGAAATTTTTTCAAAATTTTTTTCAAAAATTTTTTTCGAAATTTTTTTCGAAAATTTTTTTCGAAAAATTTTTTCGAAATTTTTTTCAAAATTTTTTTCGAAAATTTTTTTTCAATTTTTTTTTAAAAATTTTTTTCGAAAATTTTTTTTCAAAATTTTTTTCAAAACTTTTTTCGAAAATTTTTTTCAAATTTTTTTTTTGAAAATTTTTTTAAAAAATTTTTTTCAAAATTTTTTTCGAAAATTTTTTTCAAAATTTTTTAAAAATTTTTTTCGAAAATTTTTTTTAAAAATTTTTTTCGAAAATTTTTTTTAAAAATTTTTTTCGAAAATTTTTTTTCAAAATTTTTTTCGAAAATTTTTTTTCAAAATTTTTTTCAAATTTTTTTTTGAAATTTTTTTCGAAAATTTTTTTTTGAAATTTTTTCAAAATTTTTTTCGAAATTTTTTTTGAAAATTGTTTTCGAAATTTTTTCGAAAATTTTTTTCGACAATTTTTTTTCAAAATTTTTTTCAAATTTTTTTTTGAAATTTTTTTCGAAAATTTTTTTCGAAATTTTTTCGAAAATTTTTTTCGAAAATTTTTTTTGAAAATTTTTTTTCAAAATTTTTTTTGGGAATTTTTTTCAAATTTTTTTTCGAAAATTTTTTTTCAAAATTTTTTCAAAATTTTTTTTGGAAAATTTTTTTCAAAATTTTTTTCAAAAATTTTTTTTCAAAATTTTTTTCAAAATTTATTTCGAAATTTTTTTTCAAAATTTTTTTCGAAAATTTTTTTCAAAATTTTTTTCGAAATTTTTTTTCAAAATTTTTTTTCAAAATTTTTTTCGATATTTTTTTCGAAAATTTTTTTTTGAAATTTTTTCAAAATTTTTTTCGAAATTTGTTTTCGAACTTTTTTCGAAAATTTTTTTCGAAAATTTTTTTCGAAAATTTTTTTTCAAAATTTTTTTCGAAAATTTTTTTTTGAAATTTTTTCAAAATTTTTTTCAAAAATTTTTTTCGAAATTTTTTTCGAAAATTTTTTTCGAAAATTTTTTTTCGAAATTTTTTTCAAAATTTTTTTCGAAAATTTTTTTTCAAAATTTTTTTAAAAAATTTTTTTCGAAAATTTTTTTTCAAAATTTTTTTCAAAATTTTTTTCGAAAATTTTTTTCAAATTTTATTTTTGAAAATTTTTTTAAAAAATTTTTTTCAAAATTTTTTTCGAAAATTTTTTTCAAAATTTTTTTTTCAAAATTTTTTTTGGGAATTTTTTTCAAATTTTTTTTCGAAAATTTTTTTTCAAAATTTTTTCAAAATTTTTTTTGGAAAATTTTTTTCAAAATTTTTTTCAAAAATTTTTTTTCAAAATTTTTTTCAAAATTTATTTCGAAATTTTTTTTCAAAATTTTTTTCGAAAATTTTTTTCAAAATTTTTTTCGAAATTTTTTTTCAAAATTTTTTTTCAAAATTTTTTTCGATATTTTTTTTGAAAATTTTTTTTGAAATTTTTTCAAAATTTTTTTCGAAATTTGTTTTCGAACTTTTTTCGAAAACTTTTTTCGAAAATTTTTTTCGAAAATTTTTTTTCAAAATTTTTTTCGAAAATTTTTTTTTGAAATTTTTTCAAAATTTTTTTCAAAAATTTTTTTCGAAATTTTTTTCGAAAATTTTTTTCGAAAATTTTTTTTCGAAATTTTTTTCAAAATTTTTTTCGAAAATTTTTTTTCAAAATTTTTTTAAAAAATTTTTTTCGAAAATTTTTTTTCAAAATTTTTTTCAAAATTTTTTTCGAAAATTTTTTTCAAATTTTATTTTTGAAAATTTTTTTAAAAAATTTTTTTCAAAATTTTTTTCGAAAATTTTTTTCAAAATTTTTTTTCAAAATTTTTTTTGGGAATTTTTTTCGAAATTTTTTTCGAAAATTTTTTTTGAAAATTTTTTTCAAAATTTTTTCGAAAATTCTTTTAAAAAATTTTTTTCAAAATTTTTTTCGAAAATTTTTTTCAAAATGTTTTTCGAAAATTTTTTTTTGAAATTTTTTTGAAATTTTTTTCGAAAATTTTTTTAAAAATTTTTTTTGAAAATTTTTTTAAAAAATTTTTTTAAAAATTTTTTTCGAAAATTTTTTTCAAAATTTTTTTAAAAATTTTTTTCAAAATTTTTTTTTTTAAATTTTTTTCGAAAATTTTTTTCGAAAATTTTTTTTCAAATTTTTTTTTTGGAAATTTTTTCAAAATATTTTTCGAAAATTTTTTTTCAAAATTTTTTTTCAAAATTTTTTCAATTTTTTTTTCGAAAATTTTTTTCAAAATTTTTTTTCAAAATTTTATTCGAAAATTTTTTTTCATAATTTTTTTCGAAAATTTTTTTTCAAAATTTTTTTCAAATTTTTTTTTGAAATTTTTTTCGAAAATTTTTTTTTGAAATTTTTTCAAAATTTTTTTCGAAAATTGTTTTCGAAATTTTTTCGAAAATTTTTTTCGAAAATTTTTTTCGAAAATTTTTTTTCAAAATTTTTTTCGAAAATTTTTTTTTGAAATTTTTTCAAAATTTTTTTCAAAAATTTTTTTCGAAATTTTTTTTGAAAATTTTTTTCGAAAAATTTTTTCGAAATTTTTTTCAAAATTTTTTTCGAAAATTTTTTTTCAATTTTTTTTTAAAAATTTTTTTCGAAAATTTTTTTTCATAATTTTTTTCAAAACTTTTTTCGAAAATTTTTTTCAAATTTTTTTTTTGAAAATTTTTTTAAAAAATTTTTTTCAAAATTTTTTTCGAAAATTTTTTTCAAAATTTTTTAAAAATTTTTTTCGAAAATTTTTTTTAAAAATTTTTTTCGAAAATTTTTTTTCAAAATTTTTTTCGAAAATTTTTTTTCAAAATTTTTTTCAAATTTTTTTTTGAAATTTTTTTCGAAAATTTTTTTTTGAAATTTTTTCAAAATTTTTTTCGAAATTTTTTTTGAAAATTGTTTTCGAAATTTTTTCGAAAATTTTTTTCGACAATTTTTTTCGAAAATTTTTTTCGAAATTTTTTCGAAAATTTTTTTCGAAAATTTTTTTTGAAAATTTTTTTCGAAAATTTTTTTTGAAAATTTTTTTTCAAAATTTTTTTTGGGAATTTTTTTCAAATTTTTTTTCGAAAATTTTTTTTCAAAATTTTTTCAAAATTTTTTTTGGAAAATTTTTTTCAAAATTTTTTTCAAAAATTTTTTTTCAAAATTTTTTTCAAAATTTATTTCGAAATTTTTTTTCAAAATTTTTTTCGAAAATTTTTTTCAAAATTTTTTTCGAAATTTTTTTTCAAAATTTTTTTTCAAAATTTTTTTCGATATTTTTTTCGAAAATTTTTTTTTGAAATTTTTTCAAAATTTTTTTCGAAAATTGTTTTCGAACTTTTTTCAAAAATTTTTTTCGAAAATTTTTTTCGAAAATTTTTTTTCAAAATTTTTTTCGAAAATTTTTTTTTGAAATTTTTTCAAAATTTTTTTCAAAAATTTTTTTCGAAATTTTTTTCGAAAATTTTTTTCGAAAATTTTTTTTCGAAATTTTTTTCAAAATTTTTTTCGAAAATTTTTTTTCAAAATTTTTTTAAAAAATTTTTTTCGAAAATTTTTTTTCAAAATTTTTTTCAAAATTTTTTTCGAAAATTTTTTTCAAATTTTATTTTTGAAAATTTTTTTAAAAAATTTTTTTCAAAATTTTTTTCGAAAATTTTTTTCAAAATTTTTTTTCAAAATTTTTTTTGGGAATTTTTTTCAAATTTTTTTTCGAAAATTTTTTTTCAAAATTTTTTCAAAATTTTTTTCGAAAATGTTTTTCAAAATTTTTTTCAAAATTTTTTTTTCAAAATTTTTTTCAAAATTTGTTTCGAAATTTTTTTTCAAAATTTTTTTCGAAAATTTTTTTCAAAATTTTTTTCGAAATTTTTTTTCAAAATTTTTTTTCAAAATTTTTTTCGATATTTTTTTCGAAATTTTTTTCGAAAATTTTTTTCGAAAATTTTTTTTCGAAAATTTTTTTTCGAAATTTTCTTCAAAATTTTTTTCGAAAATTTTTTTCGTAAATTTTTTTACAAAATTTTTTTCGAAAATTTTTTTCAAATTATTTTTTAAAATTTTTTCCAAAAATTTTTTTTTGAAATTTTTTCAAAATTTTTTTCGAAATTTTTTTCGAAATTTTTTTTCGAAATTTTTTTCAAAATTTTTTTCGAAATTTTTTTTTTCGAAAATTTTTTTCGAAAATTTTTTTCGAAAATTTTTTTTGAAAATTTTTTTTCGAAAATTTTTTTCGAAAATTTTTTTTCAAAATTTTTTTCAAAAATTTTTTTTTCAAAATGTTTTTCGAAAATTTTTTTTTGAAATTTTTTTCAAAATTTTTTTCGAAATTTTTTTCGAAAATTTTTTTTTAATATTTTTTTTTGAAATTTTTTTCAAAATTTTTTTCGAAAATTTTTTCTCAAAATTTTTTTTTTTAATTTTTTTTGAAAAAAATTTTTGAAAATTTTTTTTAAAAATTTTTTTCGAAAATTTTTTTTCAAAATTTTTTTCAAATTTTTTTCGAAAATTTTTTTTTCAAAATTTTTTTCGTAAATTTTTTTTTGAAATTTTTTTCGAAATTTTTTTTCAAAATTTTTTTCGAAAATTTTTTTTCAAAATTTTTTTTGGAAATTTTTTTCAAAATTTTTTTCGAAAATTTTTTTTCAAAATTTTTTTTCAAAATTTTTTTCGAAAATTTTTTTCAAAATTTTTTTCAAAATTTTTTTTCAAAATTTTTTTCAAAATTTTTTTCAAATTTTTTTTGAAATTTTTTTCGAAAATTTTTTTCGAAATTTTTTTGGAAAATTTTTTTCGAAAATTTTTTTCGAAAATTTTTTTCAAAAATTTTTTTTGAAAATTTTTTTTGAAAATTTTTTTTCAAAATTTTTCTGGAAATTTTTTTCAAAATTTTTTTCGAAAATTTTTTTCAAAATTTTTTTCGAAAATTTTTTTCAAAATTTTTTTCGAAAATTTTTTTCAAAATTTTTTTCAAAATTTTTTTTCGAAATTTTTTTCGAAATTTTTTTCGAAATTCTTTTCGAATATTTTTTTCGAAAATTTTTTTTCGAAATTTTTTTCAAAATTTTTTTTGAAAATTTTTTTCGTAAATTTTTTTAAAAAATTTTTTTCGAAAATTTTTTTCAAAATTTTTTTTCAAAATTTTTTTCGAAAGTTTTTTTTCAAATTTTTTTTGAAAATTTTTTAAAAAAATTTTTTTCAAATTTTTTTAAAAAATGTTTTTCGAAAATTTTTTTTTGAAATTTTTTTCAAAATTTTTTTCGAAATTTTTTTCGAAAATTTTTTTTGAAAATTTTTTTCAAAATTTTTTCGAAAATTTTTTTAAAAAATTTTTTTCAAAATTTTTTTCGAAAATTTTTTTCAAAATGTTTTTCGAAAATTTTTTTTTGAAATTTTTTTGAAATTTTTTTCGAAAATTTTTTTAAAAATCTTTTTTGAAAATTTTTTTAAAAAATTTTTTTAAAAATTTTTTTTGAAAATTTTTTTCAAAATTTTTTTAAAAATTTTTTTCAAAATTTTTTTTTTAAAATTTTTTTCGAAAATTTTTTTCGAAAATTTTTTTTCAAATTTTTTTTTGGAAATTTTTTCAAAATATTTTTCGAAAATTTTTTTTCAAAATTTTTTTTCAAAATTTTTTCAATTTTTTTTTCGAAAATTTTTTTTAAAATTTTTTTTCAAAATTTTATTCGAAAATTTTTTTTCATAATTTTTTTCGAAAATTTTTTTTCAAAATTTTTTTCAAATTTTTTTTTGAAATTTTTTTCGAAAATTTTTTTTTGAAATTTTTTCAAAATTTTTTTCGAAAATTGTTTTCGAAATTTTTTCGAAAATTTTTTTCGAAAATTTTTTTTCAAAATTTTTTTCGAAAATTTTTTTTTGAAATTTTTTCAAAATTTTTTTTAAAAATTTTTTTCGAAATTTTTTTCGAAAATTTTTTTCGAAAATTTTTTTTCGAAATTTTTTTCAAAATTTTTTTCGAAAATTTTTTTTCAATTTTTTTTTAAAAATTTTTTTCGAAAATTTTTTTTCAAAATTTTTTTCAAAACTTTTTTCGAAAATTTTTTTCGAAAATTTTTTTCGAAAATTTTTTTTCGAAATTTTCTTCAAAATTTTTTTCGAAAATTTTTTTCGTAAATTTTTTTACAAAATTTTTTTCGAAAATTTTTTTCAAATTATTTTTTAAAATTTTTTCCAAAAATTTTTTTTTGAAATTTTTTCAAAATTTTTTTCGAAATTTTTTTCGAAAATTTTTTTCGAAATTTTTTTTCGAAATTTTTTTCAAAATTTTTTTCGAAATTTTTTTTTTCGAAAATTTTTTTCGAAAATTTTTTTCGAAAATTTTTTTTGAAAATTTTTTTTCGAAAATTTTTTTCGAAAATTTTTTTTCAAAATTTTTTTCAAAAATTTTTTTTTCAAAATGTTTTTCGAAAATTTTTTTTTGAAATTTTTTTCAAAATTTTTTTCGAAATTTTTTTCGAAAATTTTTTTGTAATATTTTTTTTCGAAATTTTTTTCAAAATTTTTTTCGAAAATTTTTTCTCAAAATTTTTTTTTTTAATTTTTTTTGAAAAAAATTTTTGAAAATTTTTTTTAAAAATTTTTTTCGAAAATTTTTTTTCAAAATTTTTTTCAAATTTTTTTCGAAAATTTTTTTTTCAAAATTTTTTTCGTAAATTTTTTTTTGAAATTTTTTTCGAAATTTTTTTCGAAAATTTTTTTCGAAATTTTTTTTCAAAATTTTTTTCGAAAATTTTTTTTCATAATTTTTTTTGGAAATTTTTTTCAAAATTTTTTTCGAAAATTTTTTTTCAAAATTTTTTTTCAAAATTTTTTTCGAAAATTTTTTTCAAAATTTTTTTCAAAATTTTTTTTCAAAATTTTTTTCAAAATTTTTTTCAAAATTTTTTTCAAATTTTTTTCGAAATTTTTTTCGAAAATGTTTTTCGAAATTTTTTCGAAAATTTTTTTCGAAAATTTTTTTCGAAAATTTTTTTTCAAAATTTTTCTGGAAATTTTTTTCAAAATTTTTTTCGAAAATTTTTTTCGAAAATTTTTTTCAAAATTTTTTTCAAAATTTTTTTCAAAATTTTTTTTCGAAATTTTTTTCGAAATTTTTTTCGAAATTCTTTTCGAATATTTTTTTCGAAAATTTTTTTTCGAAATTTTTTTAAAAAATTTTTTTCGAAAATTTTTTTCAAAATTTTTTTTCAAAATTTTTTTCGAAAGTTTTTTTTCAAATTTTTTTTGAAAATTTTTTTAAAAAATTTTTTTCAAATTTTTTTTAAAAATGTTTTTCGAAAATTTTTTTTTGAAATTTTTTTCAAACTTTTTTTCGAAATTTTTTTCGAAAATTTTTTTTGAAAATTTTTTTCAAAATTTTTTCGAAAATTTTTTTAAAAAATTTTTTTCAAAATTTTTTTCGAAAATTTTTTTCAAAATGTTTTTCGAAAATTTTTTTTTGAAATTTTTTTGAAATTTTTTTCGAAAATTTTTTAAAAATTTTTTTTGAAAATTTTTTTAAAAAATTTTTTTAAAAATTTTTTTCGAAAATTTTTTTCAAAATTTTTTTAAAAATTTTTTTCAAAATTTTTTTTTTTAAATTTTTTTCGAAAATTTTTTTCGAAAATTTTTTTTCAAATTTTTTTTTGGAAATTTTTTCAAAATATTTTTCGAAAATTTTTTTTCAAAATTTTTTTTCAAAATTTTTTCAATTTTTTTTTCGAAAATTTTTTTCAAAATTTTTTTTCAAAATTTTATTCGAAAATTTTTTTTCATAATTTTTTTCGAAAATTTTTTTTCAAAATTTTTTTCAAATTTTTTTTTGGAAATTTTTTTCGAAAATTTTTTTTTGAAATTTTTTCAAAATTTTTTTCGAAAATTTTTTTCAAAAATTTTTTTTGAAAATTTTTTTTGAAAATTTTTTTTCAAAATTTTTCTGGAAATTTTTTTCAAAATTTTTTTCGAAAATTTTTTTCAAAATTTTTTTCGAAAATTTTTTTCAAAATTTTTTTCGAAAATTTTTTTCAAAATTTTTTTCAAAATTTTTTTTCGAAATTTTTTTCGAAATTTTTTTCGAAATTCTTTTCGAATATTTTTTTCGAAAATTTTTTTTCGAAATTTTTTTCAAAATTTTTTTTGAAAATTTTTTTCGTAAATTTTTTTAAAAAATTTTTTTCGAAAATTTTTTTCAAAATTTTTTTTCAAAATTTTTTTCGAAAGTTTTTTTTCAAATTTTTTTTGAAAATTTTTTAAAAAAATTTTTTTCAAATTTTTTTTAAAAATGTTTTTCGAAAATTTTTTTTTGAAATTTTTTTCAAAATTTTTTTCGAAATTTTTTTCGAAAATTTTTTTTGAAAATTTTTTTCAAAATTTTTTCGAAAATTTTTTTAAAAAATTTTTTTCAAAATTTTTTTCGAAAATTTTTTTCGAAATGTTTTTCGAAAATTTTTTTTTGAAATTTTTTTGAAATTTTTTTCGAAAATTTTTTTAAAAATCTTTTTTGAAAATTTTTTTAAAAAATTTTTTTAAAAATTTTTTTTGAAAATTTTTTTCAAAATTTTTTTAAAAATTTTTTTCAAAATTTTTTTTTTAAAATTTTTTTCGAAAATTTTTTTCGAAAATTTTTTTTCAAATTTTTTTTTGGAAATTTTTTCAAAATATTTTTCGAAAATTTTTTTTCAAAATTTTTTTTCAAAATTTTTTCAATTTTTTTTTCGAAAATTTTTTTTAAAATTTTTTTTCAAAATTTTATTCGAAAATTTTTTTTCATAATTTTTTTCGAAAATTTTTTTTCAAAATTTTTTTCAAATTTTTTTTTGAAATTTTTTTCGAAAATTTTTTTTTGAAATTTTTTCAAAATTTTTTTCGAAAATTGTTTTCGAAATTTTTTCGAAAATTTTTTTCGAAAATTTTTTTTCAAAATTTTTTTCGAAAATTTTTTTTTGAAATTTTTTCAAAATTTTTTTTAAAAATTTTTTTCGAAATTTTTTTCGAAAATTTTTTTCGAAAATTTTTTTTCGAAATTTTTTTCAAAATTTTTTTCGAAAATTTTTTTTCAATTTTTTTTTAAAAATTTTTTTCGAAAATTTTTTTTCAAAATTTTTTTCAAAACTTTTTTCGAAAATTTTTTTCGAAAATTTTTTTCGAAAATTTTTTTTCGAAATTTTCTTCAAAATTTTTTTCGAAAATTTTTTTCGTAAATTTTTTTACAAAATTTTTTTCGAAAATTTTTTTCAAATTATTTTTTAAAATTTTTTCCAAAAATTTTTTTTTGAAATTTTTTCAAAATTTTTTTCGAAATTTTTTTCGAAAATTTTTTTCGAAATTTTTTTTCGAAATTTTTTTCAAAATTTTTTTCGAAATTTTTTTTTTCGAAAATTTTTTTCGAAAATTTTTTTCGAAAATTTTTTTTGAAAATTTTTTTTCGAAAATTTTTTTCGAAAATTTTTTTTCAAAATTTTTTTCAAAAATTTTTTTTTCAAAATGTTTTTCGAAAATTTTTTTTTGAAATTTTTTTCAAAATTTTTTTCGAAATTTTTTTCGAAAATTTTTTTGTAATATTTTTTTTCGAAATTTTTTTCAAAATTTTTTTCGAAAATTTTTTCTCAAAATTTTTTTTTTTAATTTTTTTTGAAAAAAATTTTTGAAAATTTTTTTTAAAAATTTTTTTCGAAAATTTTTTTTCAAAATTTTTTTCAAATTTTTTTCGAAAATTTTTTTTTCAAAATTTTTTTCGTAAATTTTTTTTTGAAATTTTTTTCGAAATTTTTTTCGAAAATTTTTTTCGAAATTTTTTTTCAAAATTTTTTTCGAAAATTTTTTTTCATAATTTTTTTTGGAAATTTTTTTCAAAATTTTTTTCGAAAATTTTTTTTCAAAATTTTTTTTCAAAATTTTTTTCGAAAATTTTTTTCAAAATTTTTTTCAAAATTTTTTTTCAAAATTTTTTTCAAAATTTTTTTCAAAATTTTTTTCAAATTTTTTTCGAAATTTTTTTCGAAAATGTTTTTCGAAATTTTTTCGAAAATTTTTTTCGAAAATTTTTTTCGAAAATTTTTTTTCAAAATTTTTCTGGAAATTTTTTTCAAAATTTTTTTCGAAAATTTTTTTCGAAAATTTTTTTCAAAATTTTTTTCAAAATTTTTTTCAAAATTTTTTTTCGAAATTTTTTTCGAAATTTTTTTCGAAATTCTTTTCGAATATTTTTTTCGAAAATTTTTTTTCGAAATTTTTTTAAAAAATTTTTTTCGAAAATTTTTTTCAAAATTTTTTTTCAAAATTTTTTTCGAAAGTTTTTTTTCAAATTTTTTTTGAAAATTTTTTTAAAAAATTTTTTTCAAATTTTTTTTAAAAATGTTTTTCGAAAATTTTTTTTTGAAATTTTTTTCAAACTTTTTTTCGAAATTTTTTTCGAAAATTTTTTTTGAAAATTTTTTTCAAAATTTTTTCGAAAATTTTTTTAAAAAATTTTTTTCAAAATTTTTTTCGAAAATTTTTTTCAAAATGTTTTTCGAAAATTTTTTTTTGAAATTTTTTTGAAATTTTTTTCGAAAATTTTTTAAAAATTTTTTTTGAAAATTTTTTTAAAAAATTTTTTTAAAAATTTTTTTCGAAAATTTTTTTCAAAATTTTTTTAAAAATTTTTTTCAAAATTTTTTTTTTTAAATTTTTTTCGAAAATTTTTTTCGAAAATTTTTTTTCAAATTTTTTTTTGGAAATTTTTTCAAAATATTTTTCGAAAATTTTTTTTCAAAATTTTTTTTCAAAATTTTTTCAATTTTTTTTTCGAAAATTTTTTTCAAAATTTTTTTTCAAAATTTTATTCGAAAATTTTTTTTCATAATTTTTTTCGAAAATTTTTTTTCAAAATTTTTTTCGAAAATTTTTTTTCAAAATTTTTTTCAAATTTTTTTTTGAAATTTTTTTCGAAAATTTTTTTTTGAAATTTTTTCAAAATTTTTTTCGAAATTTTTTTTGAAAAATGTTTTCGAAATTTTTTCGAAAATTTTTTTCGACAATTTTTTTTCAAAATTTTTTTCAAATTTTTTTTTGAAATTTTTTTCGAAAATTTTTTTCGAAATTTTTTCGAAAATTTTTTTCGAAATTTTTTTTTGAAAATTTTTTTTCAAAATTTTTTTTGGGAATTTTTTTCAAATTTTTTTTCGAAAATTTTTTTTCAAAATTTTTTCAAAATTTTTTTTGGAAAATTTTTTTCAAAATTTTTTTTAAAAATTTTTTTTCAAAATTTTTTTCAAAATTTATTTCGAAATTTTTTTTCAAAATTTTTTTCGAAAATTTTTTTCAAAATTTTTTTCGAAATTTTTTTTCAAAATTTTTTTTCAAAATTTTTTTCGATATTTTTTTCGAAAATTTTTTTTTGAAATTTTTTCAAAATTTTTTTCGAAAATTGTTTTCGAACTTTTTTCGAAAATTTTTTTCGAAAATTTTTTTCGAAAATTTTTTTTCAAAATTTTTTTCGAAAATTTTTTTTTGAAATTTTTTCAAAATTTTTTTCAAAAATTTTTTTCGAAATTTTTTTCGAAAATTTTTTTCGAAAATTTTTTTTCGAAATTTTTTTCAAAATTTTTTTCGAAAATTTTTTTTCAAAATTTTTTTTAAAAATTTTTTTCGAAAATTTTTTTTCAAAATTTTTTTCAAAATTTTTTTCGAAAATTTTTTTCAAATTTTATTTTTGAAAATTTTTTTAAAAAATTTTTTTCAAAATTTTTTTCGAAAATTTTTTTCAAAATTTTTTTTCAAAATTTTTTTTGGGGATTTTTTTCGAAAATTTTTTTTGAAAATTTTTTTCAAAATTTTTTCGAAAATTTTTTTAAAAAATTTTTTTCAAAATTTTTTTCGAAAATTTTTTTCAAAATGTTTTTCGAAAATTTTTTTTTGAAATTTTTTTGAAATTTTTTTCGAAAAATTTTTAAAAATTTTTTTTGAAAATTTTTTTAAAAAATTTTTTTAAAAATTTTTTTCGAAAATTTTTTTCAAAATTTTTTTAAAAATTTTTTTCAAAATTTTTTTTTTAAAATTTTTTTCGAAAATTTTTTTCGAAAATTTTTTTTCAAATTTTTTTTTGGAAATTTTTTCAAAATATTTTTCGAAAATTTTTTTTCAAAATTTTTTTTCAAAATTTTTTCAATTTTTTTTTCGAAAATTTTTTTCAAAATTTTTTTTCAAAATTTTATTCGAAAATTTTTTTTCATAATTTTTTTCGAAAATTTTTTTTCAAAATTTTTTTCAAATTTTTTTTTGAAATTTTTTTCGAAAATTTTTTTTTGAAATTTTTTCAAAATTTTTTTCGAAAATTGTTTTCGAAATTTTTTCGAAAATTTTTTTCGAAAATTTTTTTCGAAAATTTTTTTTCAAAATTTTTTTCGAAAATTTTTTTTTGAAATTTTTTCAAAATTTTTTTCAAAAATTTTTTTCGAAATTTTTTTCGAAAATTTTTTTCGAAAAATTTTTTCGAAATTTTTTTCAAAATTTTTTTCGAAAATTTTTTTTCAATTTTTTTTTAAAAATTTTTTTCGAAAATTTTTTTTCAAAATTTTTTTCAAAACTTTTTTCGAAAATTTTTTTCAAATTTTTTTTTTGAAAATTTTTTTAAAAACTTTTTTTCAAAATTTTTTTCGAAAATTTTTTTCAAAATTTTTTAAAAATTTTTTTCGAAAATTTTTTTTAAAAATTTTTTTCGAGAATTTTTTTTAAAAATTTTTTTCGAAAATTTTTTTTCAAAATTTTTTTCGAAAATTTTTTTTCAAAATTTTTTTCAAATTTTTTTTTGAAATTTTTTTCGAAAATTTTTTTTTGAAATTTTTTCAAAATTTTTTTCGAAATTTTTTTTGAAAATTGTTTTCGAAATTTTTTCGAAAATTTTTTTCGACAATTTTTTTTCAAAATTTTTTTCAAATTTTTTTTTGAAATTTTTTTCGAAAATTTTTTTCGAAATTTTTTCGAAAATTTTTTTCGAAATTTTTTTTTGAAAATTTTTTTTCAAAATTTTTTTTGGGAATTTTTTTCAAATTTTTTTTCGAAAATTTTTTTTCAAAATTTTTTCAAAATTTTTTTTGGAAAATTTTTTTCAAAATTTTTTTCAAAAATTTTTTTTCAAAATTTTTTTCAAAATTTATTTCGAAATTTTTTTTCAAAATTTTTTTCGAAAATTTTTTTCAAAATTTTTTTCGAAATTTTTTTTCAAAATTTTTTTTCAAAATTTTTTTCGATATTTTTTTCGAAAATTTTTTTTTGAAATTTTTTCAAAATTTTTTTCGAAAATTGTTTTCGAACTTTTTTCGAAAATTTTTTTCGAAAATTTTTTTCGAAAATTTTTTTTCAAAATTTTTTTCGAAAATTTTTTTTTGAAATTTTTTCAAAATTTTTTTCAAAAATTTTTTTCGAAATTTTTTTCGAAAATTTTTTTCGAAAATTTTTTTTCGAAATTTTTTTCAAAATTTTTTTCGAAAATTTTTTTTCAAAATTTTTTTTAAAAATTTTTTTCGAAAATTTTTTTTCAAAATTTTTTTCAAAATTTTTTTCGAAAATTTTTTTCAAATTTTATTTTTGAAAATTTTTTTAAAAAATTTTTTTCAAAATTTTTTTCGAAATTTTTTTCAAAATTTTTTTTCAAAATTTTTTTTGGGGATTTTTTTCGAAATTTTTTTCGAAAATTTTTTTTGAAAATTTTTTTCAAAATTTTTTCGAAAATTTTTTTAAAAAATTTTTTTCAAAATTTTTTTCGAAAATTTTTTTCAAAATGTTTTTCGAAAATTTTTTTTTGAAATTTTTTTGAAATTTTTTTCGAAAATTTTTTTAAAAATTTTTTTTGAAAATTTTTTTAAAAAATTTTTTTAAAAATTTTTTTCGAAAATTTTTTTCAAAATTTTTTTAAAAATTTTTTTCAAAATTTTTTTTTTAAAATTTTTTTCGAAAATTTTTTTCGAAAATTTTTTTTCAAATTTTTTTTTGGAAATTTTTTCAAAATATTTTTCGAAAATTTTTTTTCAAAATTTTTTTTCAAAATTTTTTCAATTTTTTTTTCGAAAATTTTTTTCAAAATTTTTTTTCAAAATTTTATTCGAAAATTTTTTTTCATAATTTTTTTCGAAAATTTTTTTTCAAAATTTTTTTCAAATTTTTTTTTGAAATTTTTTTCGAAAATTTTTTTTTGAAATTTTTTCAAAATTTTTTTCGAAAATTGTTTTCGAAATTTTTTCGAAAATTTTTTTCGAAAATTTTTTTCGAAAATTTTTTTTCAAAATTTTTTTCGAAAATTTTTTTTTGAAATTTTTTCAAAATTTTTTTCAAAAATTTTTTTCGAAATTTTTTTCGAAAATTTTTTTCGAAAAATTTTTTCGAAATTTTTTTCAAAATTTTTTTCGAAAATTTTTTTTCAATTTTTTTTTAAAAATTTTTTTCGAAAATTTTTTTTCAAAATTTTTTTCAAAACTTTTTTCGAAAATTTTTTTCAAATTTTTTTTTTGAAAATTTTTTTAAAAAATTTTTTTCAAAATTTTTTTCGAAAATTTTTTTCAAAATTTTTTAAAAATTTTTTTCGAAAATTTTTTTTAAAAATTTTTTTCGAAAATTTTTTTTAAAAATTTTTTTCGAAAATTTTTTTTCAAAATTTTTTTCGAAAATTTTTTTTCAAAATTTTTTTCAAATTTTTTTTTGAAATTTTTTTCGAAAATTTTTTTTTGAAATTTTTTCAAAATTTTTTTCGAAATTTTTTTTGAAAATTGTTTTCGAAATTTTTTCGAAAATTTTTTTCGACAATTTTTTTTCAAAATTTTTTTCAAATTTTTTTTTGAAATTTTTTTCGAAAATTTTTTTCGAAATTTTTTTGGAAAATTTTTTTCGAAAATTTTTTTTGAAAATTTTTTTTCAAAATTTTTTTTGGGAATTTTTTTCAAATTTTTTTTCGAAAATTTTTTTTCAAAATTTTTTCAAAATTTTTTTTGGAAAATTTTTTTCAAAATTTTTTTCAAAAATTTTTTTTCAAAATTTTTTTCAAAATTTATTTCGAAATTTTTTTTCAAAATTTTTTTCGAAAATTTTTTTCAAAATTTTTTTCGAAATTTTTTTTCAAAATTTTTTTTCAAAATTTTTTTCGATATTTTTTTCGAAAATTTTTTTTTGAAATTTTTTCAAAATTTTTTTCGAAATTTGTTTTCGAACTTTTTTCGAAAATTTTTTTCGAAAATTTTTTTCGAAAATTTTTTTTCAAAATTTTTTTCGAAAATTTTTTTTTGAAATTTTTTCAAAATTTTTTTCAAAAATTTTTTTCGAAATTTTTTTCGAAAATTTTTTTCGAAAATTTTTTTTCGAAATTTTTTTCAAAATTTTTTTCGAAAATTTTTTTTCAAAATTTTTTTAAAAAATTTTTTTCGAAAATTTTTTTTCAAAATTTTTTTCAAAATTTTTTTCGAAAATTTTTTTCAAATTTTATTTTTGAAAATTTTTTTAAAAAATTTTTTTCAAAATTTTTTTCGAAAATTTTTTTCAAAATTTTTTTTTCAAAATTTTTTTTGGGAATTTTTTTCAAATTTTTTTTCGAAAATTTTTTTTCAAAATTTTTTCAAAATTTTTTTTGGAAAATTTTTTTCAAAATTTTTTTCAAAAATTTTTTTTCAAAATTTTTTTCAAAATTTATTTCGAAATTTTTTTTCAAAATTTTTTTCGAAAATTTTTTTCAAAATTTTTTTCGAAATTTTTTTTCAAAATTTTTTTTCAAAATTTTTTTCGATATTTTTTTTGAAAATTTTTTTTGAAATTTTTTCAAAATTTTTTTCGAAATTTGTTTTCGAACTTTTTTCGAAAACTTTTTTCGAAAATTTTTTTCGAAAATTTTTTTTCAAAATTTTTTTCGAAAATTTTTTTTTGAAATTTTTTCAAAATTTTTTTCAAAAATTTTTTTCGAAATTTTTTTCGAAAATTTTTTTCGAAAATTTTTTTTCGAAATTTTTTTCAAAATTTTTTTCGAAAATTTTTTTTCAAAATTTTTTTAAAAAATTTTTTTCGAAAATTTTTTTTCAAAATTTTTTTCAAAATTTTTTTCGAAAATTTTTTTCAAATTTTATTTTTGAAAATTTTTTTAAAAAATTTTTTTCAAAATTTTTTTCGAAAATTTTTTTCAAAATTTTTTTTCAAAATTTTTTTTGGGAATTTTTTTCGAAATTTTTTTCGAAAATTTTTTTTGAAAATTTTTTTCAAAATTTTTTCGAAAATTCTTTTAAAAAATTTTTTTCAAAATTTTTTTCGAAAATTTTTTTCAAAATGTTTTTCGAAAATTTTTTTTTGAAATTTTTTTGAAATTTTTTTCGAAAATTTTTTTAAAAATTTTTTTTGAAAATTTTTTTAAAAAATTTTTTTAAAAATTTTTTTCGAAAATTTTTTTCAAAATTTTTTTAAAAATTTTTTTCAAAATTTTTTTTTTTAAATTTTTTTCGAAAATTTTTTTCGAAAATTTTTTTTCAAATTTTTTTTTTGGAAATTTTTTCAAAATATTTTTCGAAAATTTTTTTTCAAAATTTTTTTTCAAAATTTTTTCAATTTTTTTTTCGAAAATTTTTTTCAAAATTTTTTTTCAAAATTTTATTCGAAAATTTTTTTTCATAATTTTTTTCGAAAATTTTTTTTCAAAATTTTTTTCAAATTTTTTTTTGAAATTTTTTTCGAAAATTTTTTTTTGAAATTTTTTCAAAATTTTTTTCGAAAATTGTTTTCGAAATTTTTTCGAAAATTTTTTTCGAAAATTTTTTTCGAAAATTTTTTTTCAAAATTTTTTTCGAAAATTTTTTTTTGAAATTTTTTCAAAATTTTTTTCAAAAATTTTTTTCGAAATTTTTTTTGAAAATTTTTTTCGAAAAATTTTTTCGAAATTTTTTTCAAAATTTTTTTCGAAAATTTTTTTTCAATTTTTTTTTAAAAATTTTTTTCGAAAATTTTTTTTCATAATTTTTTTCAAAACTTTTTTCGAAAATTTTTTTCAAATTTTTTTTTTGAAAATTTTTTTAAAAAATTTTTTTCAAAATTTTTTTCGAAAATTTTTTTCAAAATTTTTTAAAAATTTTTTTCGAAAATTTTTTTTAAAAATTTTTTTCGAAAATTTTTTTTCAAAATTTTTTTCGAAAATTTTTTTTCAAAATTTTTTTCAAATTTTTTTTTGAAATTTTTTTCGAAAATTTTTTTTTGAAATTTTTTCAAAATTTTTTTCGAAATTTTTTTTGAAAATTGTTTTCGAAATTTTTTCGAAAATTTTTTTCGACAATTTTTTTCGAAAATTTTTTTCGAAATTTTTTCGAAAATTTTTTTCGAAAATTTTTTTTGAAAATTTTTTTCGAAAATTTTTTTTGAAAATTTTTTTTCAAAATTTTTTTTGGGAATTTTTTTCAAATTTTTTTTCGAAAATTTTTTTTCAAAATTTTTTCAAAATTTTTTTTGGAAAATTTTTTTCAAAATTTTTTTCAAAAATTTTTTTTCAAAATTTTTTTCAAAATTTATTTCGAAATTTTTTTTCAAAATTTTTTTCGAAAATTTTTTTCAAAATTTTTTTCGAAATTTTTTTTCAAAATTTTTTTTCAAAATTTTTTTCGATATTTTTTTCGAAAATTTTTTTTTGAAATTTTTTCAAAATTTTTTTCGAAAATTGTTTTCGAACTTTTTTCAAAAATTTTTTTCGAAAATTTTTTTCGAAAATTTTTTTTCAAAATTTTTTTCGAAAATTTTTTTTTGAAATTTTTTCAAAATTTTTTTCAAAAATTTTTTTCGAAATTTTTTTCGAAAATTTTTTTCGAAAATTTTTTTTCGAAATTTTTTTCAAAATTTTTTTCGAAAATTTTTTTTCAAAATTTTTTTAAAAAATTTTTTTCGAAAATTTTTTTTCAAAATTTTTTTCAAAATTTTTTTCGAAAATTTTTTTCAAATTTTATTTTTGAAAATTTTTTTAAAAAATTTTTTTCAAAATTTTTTTCGAAAATTTTTTTCAAAATTTTTTTTCAAAATTTTTTTTGGGAATTTTTTTCAAATTTTTTTTCGAAAATTTTTTTTCAAAATTTTTTCAAAATTTTTTTCGAAAATGTTTTTCAAAATTTTTTTCAAAATTTTTTTTTCAAAATTTTTTTCAAAATTTGTTTCGAAATTTTTTTTCAAAATTTTTTTCGAAAATTTTTTTCAAAATTTTTTTCGAAATTTTTTTTCAAAATTTTTTTTCAAAATTTTTTTCGATATTTTTTTCGAAATTTTTTTCGAAAATTTTTTTCGAAAATTTTTTTTCGAAAATTTTTTTTCGAAATTTTCTTCAAAATTTTTTTCGAAAATTTTTTTCGTAAATTTTTTTACAAAATTTTTTTCGAAAATTTTTTTCAAATTATTTTTTAAAATTTTTTCCAAAAATTTTTTTTTGAAATTTTTTCAAAATTTTTTTCGAAATTTTTTTCGAAATTTTTTTTCGAAATTTTTTTCAAAATTTTTTTCGAAATTTTTTTTTTCGAAAATTTTTTTCGAAAATTTTTTTCGAAAATTTTTTTTGAAAATTTTTTTTCGAAAATTTTTTTCGAAAATTTTTTTTCAAAATTTTTTTCAAAAATTTTTTTTTCAAAATGTTTTTCGAAAATTTTTTTTTGAAATTTTTTTCAAAATTTTTTTCGAAATTTTTTTCGAAAATTTTTTTTTAATATTTTTTTTTGAAATTTTTTTCAAAATTTTTTTCGAAAATTTTTTCTCAAAATTTTTTTTTTTAATTTTTTTTGAAAAAAATTTTTGAAAATTTTTTTTAAAAATTTTTTTCGAAAATTTTTTTTCAAAATTTTTTTCAAATTTTTTTCGAAAATTTTTTTTTCAAAATTTTTTTCGTAAATTTTTTTTTGAAATTTTTTTCGAAATTTTTTTTCAAAATTTTTTTCGAAAATTTTTTTTCAAAATTTTTTTTGGAAATTTTTTTCAAAATTTTTTTCGAAAATTTTTTTTCAAAATTTTTTTTCAAAATTTTTTTCGAAAATTTTTTTCAAAATTTTTTTCAAAATTTTTTTTCAAAATTTTTTTCAAAATTTTTTTCAAATTTTTTTTGAAATTTTTTTCGAAAATTTTTTTCGAAAATTTTTTTCAAAAATTTTTTTTGAAAATTTTTTTTGAAAATTTTTTTTCAAAATTTTTCTGGAAATTTTTTTCAAAATTTTTTTCGAAAATTTTTTTCAAAATTTTTTTCGAAAATTTTTTTCAAAATTTTTTTCGAAAATTTTTTTCAAAATTTTTTTTCGAAATTTTTTTCGAAATTTTTTTCGAAATTCTTTTCGAATATTTTTTTCGAAAATTTTTTTTCGAAATTTTTTTCAAAATTTTTTTTGAAAATTTTTTTCGTAAATTTTTTTAAAAAATTTTTTTCGAAAATTTTTTTCAAAATTTTTTTTCAAAATTTTTTTCGAAAGTTTTTTTTCAAATTTTTTTTGAAAATTTTTAAAAAAAATTTTTTTCAAATTTTTTTTAAAAATGTTTTTCGAAAATTTTTTTTTGAAATTTTTTTCAAAATTTTTTTCGAAATTTTTTTCGAAAATTTTTTTTGAAAATTTTTTTCAAAATTTTTTCGAAAATTTTTTTAAAAAATTTTTTTCAAAATTTTTTTCGAAAATTTTTTTCAAAATGTTTTTCGAAAATTTTTTTTTGAAATTTTTTTGAAATTTTTTTCGAAAATTTTTTTAAAAATTTTTTTTGAAAATTTTTTTAAAAAATTTTTTTAAAAATTTTTTTTGAAAATTTTTTTCAAAATTTTTTTAAAAATTTTTTTCAAAATTTTTTTTTTTAAATTTTTTTCGAAAATTTTTTTCGAAAATTTTTTTTCAAATTTTTTTTTGGAAATTTTTTCAAAATATTTTTCGAAAATTTTTTTTCAAAATTTTTTTTCAAAATTTTTTCAATTTTTTTTTCGAAAATTTTTTTTAAAATTTTTTTTCAAAATTTTATTCGAAAATTTTTTTTCATAATTTTTTTCGAAAATTTTTTTTCAAAATTTTTTTCAAATTTTTTTTTGAAATTTTTTTCGAAAATTTTTTTTTGAAATTTTTTCAAAATTTTTTTCGAAAATTGTTTTCGAAATTTTTTCGAAAATTTTTTTCGAAAATTTTTTTCGAAAATTTTTTTTCAAAATTTTTTTCGAAAATTTTTTTTTGAAATTTTTTCAAAATTTTTTTTAAAAATTTTTTTCGAAATTTTTTTCGAAAATTTTTTTCGAAAATTTTTTTTCGAAATTTTTTTCAAAATTTTTTTCGAAAATTTTTTTTCAATTTTTTTTTAAAAATTTTTTTCGTAAATTTTTTTACAAAATTTTTTTCGAAAATTTTTTTCAAATTATTTTTTAAAATTTTTTCCAAAAATTTTTTTTTGAAATTTTTTCAAAATTTTTTTCGAAATTTTTTTCGAAAATTTTTTTCGAAATTTTTTTTCGAAATTTTTTTCAAAATTTTTTTCGAAATTTTTTTTTTCGAAAATTTTTTTCGAAAATTTTTTTCGAAAATTTTTTTTGAAAATTTTTTTTCGAAAATTTTTTTCGAAAATTTTTTTTCAAAATTTTTTTCAAAAATTTTTTTTTCAAAATGTTTTTCGAAAATTTTTTTTTGAAATTTTTTTCAAAATTTTTTTCGAAATTTTTTTCGAAAATTTTTTTGTAATATTTTTTTTCGAAATTTTTTTCAAAATTTTTTTCGAAAATTTTTTCTCAAAATTTTTTTTTTTAATTTTTTTTGAAAAAAATTTTTGAAAATTTTTTTTAAAAATTTTTTTCGAAAATTTTTTTTCAAAATTTTTTTCAAATTTTTTTCGAAAATTTTTTTTTCAAAATTTTTTTCGTAAATTTTTTTTTGAAATTTTTTTCGAAATTTTTTTCGAAAATTTTTTTCGAAATTTTTTTTCAAAATTTTTTTCGAAAATTTTTTTTCAAAATTTTTTTTGGAAATTTTTTTCAAAATTTTTTTCGAAAATTTTTTTTCAAAATTTTTTTTCAAAATTTTTTTCGAAAATTTTTTTCAAAATTTTTTTCAAAATTTTTTTTCAAAATTTTTTTCAAAATTTTTTTCAAAATTTTTTTCAAATTTTTTTCGAAATTTTTTTCGAAAATGTTTTTCGAAATTTTTTCGAAAATTTTTTTCGAAAATTTTTTTCGAAAATTTTTTTTGAAAATTTTTTTTCAAAATTTTTCTGGAAATTTTTTTCAAAATTTTTTTCGAAAATTTTTTTCGAAAATTTTTTTCAAAATTTTTTTCAAAATTTTTTTTCGAAATTTTTTTCGAAATTTTTTTCGAAATTCTTTTCGAATATTTTTTTCGAAAATTTTTTTTCGAAATTTTTTTAAAAAATTTTTTTCGAAAATTTTTTTCAAAATTTTTTTTCAAAATTTTTTTCGAAAGTTTTTTTTCAAATTTTTTTTTCAAATTTTTTAAAAAAATTTTTTTCAAATTTTTTTTAAAAATGTTTTTCGAAAATTTTTTTTTGAAATTTTTTTCAAACTTTTTTTCGAAATTTTTTTCGAAAATTTTTTTTGAAAATTTTTTTCAAAATTTTTTCGAAAATTTTTTTAAAAAATTTTTTTCAAAATTTTTTTCGAAAATTTTTTTCAAAATGTTTTTCGAAAATTTTTTTTTGAAATTTTTTTGAAATTTTTTTCGAAAATTTTTTAAAAATTTTTTTTGAAAATTTTTTTAAAAAATTTTTTTAAAAATTTTTTTCGAAAATTTTTTTCAAAATTTTTTTAAAAATTTTTTTCAAAATTTTTTTTTTTAAATTTTTTTCGAAAATTTTTTTCGAAAATTTTTTTTCAAATTTTTTTTTGGAAATTTTTTCAAAATATTTTTCGAAAATTTTTTTTCAAAATTTTTTTTCAAAATTTTTTCAATTTTTTTTTCGAAAATTTTTTTCAAAATTTTTTTTCAAAATTTTATTCGAAAATTTTTTTTCATAATTTTTTTCGAAAATTTTTTTTCAAAATTTTTTTCAAATTTTTTTTTGAAATTTTTTTCGAAAATTTTTTTTTGAAATTTTTTCAAAATTTTTTTCGAAAATTGTTTTCGAAATTTTTTCGAAAATTTTTTTCGAAAATTTTTTTCGAAAATTTTTTTTCAAAATTTTTTTCGAAAATTTTTTTTTGAAATTTTTTCAAAATTTTTTTCAAAAATTTTTTTCGAAATTTTTTTCGAAAATTTTTTTCGAAAATTTTTTTTCGAAATTTTTTTCAAAATTTTTTTCGAAAATTTTTTTTCAATTTTTTTTTTTAAATTTTTTTCGAAAATTTTTTTTCAAAATTTTTTTCAAAACTTTTTTCGAAAATTTTTTTCAAATTTTTTTTTTGAAAATTTTTTTAAAAAATTTTTTTCAAAATTTTTTTCGAAAATTTTTTTCAAAATTTTTAAAAAATTTTTTTCGAAAATTTTTTTTAAAAATTTTTTTCGAAAATTTTTTTTAAAAATTTTTTTCAAAAATTTTTTTTCAAAATTTTTTTCGAAAATTTTTTTTCAAAATTTTTTTCAAATTTTTTTTTGAAATTTTTTTCGAAAATTTTTTTTTGAAATTTTTTCAAAATTTTTTTCGAAATTTTTTTTGAAAATTGTTTTCGAAATTTTTTCGAAAATTTTTTTCGACAATTTTTTTTCAAAATTTTTTTCAAATTTTTTTTTGAAATTTTTTTCGAAAATTTTTTTCGAAATTTTTTCGAAAATTTTTTTCGAAAATTATTTTTGAAAATTTTTTTTCAAAATTTTTTTTGGGAATTTTTTTCAAATTTTTTTTCGAAAATTTTTTTTCAAAATTTTTTCAAAATTTTTTTTGGAAAATTTTTTTCAAAATTTTTTTCAAAAATTTTTTTTCAAAATTTTTTTCAAAATTTATTTCGAAATTTTTTTTCAAAATTTTTTTCGAAAATTTTTTTCAAAATTTTTTTCGAAATTTTTTTTCAAAATTTTTTTTCAAAATTTTTTTCGATATTTTTTTCGAAAATTTTTTTTTGAAATTTTTTCAAAATTTTTTTCGAAAATTGTTTTCGAACTTTTTTCGAAAATTTTTTTCGAAAATTTTTTTTCAAAATTTTTTTCGAAAATTTTTTTTTGAAATTTTTTCAAAATTTTTTTCAAAAATTTTTTTCGAAATTTTTTTCGAAAATTTTTTTCAAAAATTTTTTTTCAAAATTTTTTTCAAAATTTTTTTCGAAAATTTTTTTTCAAAATTTTTTTTAAAAATTTTTTTCGAAAATTTTTTTTCAAAATTTTTTTCAAAATTTTTTTCGAAAATTTTTTTCAAATTTTATTTTTGAAAATTTTTTTAAAAAATTTTTTTCAAAATTTTTTTCGAAAATTTTTTTCAAAATTTTTTTTCAAAATTTTTTTTGGGAATTTTTTTCAAATTTTTTTTCGAAAATTTTTTTTCAAAATTTTTTCAAAATTTTTTTCGAAAATTTTTTTCAAAATTTTTTTCAAAATTTTTTTTTCAAAATTTTTTTCAAAATTTATTTCGAAATTTTTTTTCAAAATTTTTTTCGAAAATTTTTTTCAAAATTTTTTTCGAAATTTTTTTTCAAAATTTTTTTTCAAAATTTTTTTCGATATTTTTTTCGAAATTTTTTTCGAAAATTTTTTTCGAAAATTTTTTTTCGAAATTTTCTTCAAAATTTTTTTTGAAAATTTTTTTCGTAAATTTTTTTACAAAATTTTTTTCGAAAATTTTTTTCAAATTATTTTTTAAAATTTTTTCCAAAAATTTTTTTTTGAAATTTTTTCAAAATTTTTTTCGAAATTTTTTTCGAAAATTTTTTTCGAAATTTTTTTTCGAAATTTTTTTCAAAATTTTTTTCGAAATTTTTTTTTTCGAAAATTTTTTTCGAAAATTTTTTTCGAAAATTTTTTTTGAAAATTTTTTTTCGAAAATTTTTTTCGAAAATTTTTTTTCAAAATTTTTTTCAAAATTTTTTTTTTCAAAATGTTTTTCGAAAATTTTTTTTTGAAATTTTTTTCAAATTTTTTTTCGAAATTTTTTTCGAAAATTTTTTTTTAATATTTTTTTTCGAAATTTTTTTCAAAATTTTTTTCGAAAATTTTTTCTCAAAATTTTTTTTTTTAATTTTTTTTGAAAAAAATTTTTGAAAATCTTTTTTAAAAATTTTTTTCGAAAATTTTTTTTCAAAATTTTTTTCAAATTTTTTTCGAAAATTTTTTTTTCAAAATTTTTTTCGTAAATTTTTTTTTGAAATTTTTTTCGAAATTTTTTTCGAAAATTTTTTTCGAAATTTTTTTTCAAAAGTTTTTTCGAAAATTTTTTTTCAAAATTTTTTTTGGAAATTTTTTTCAAAATTTTTTTCGAAAATTTTTTTTCAAAATTTTTTTTCAAAATTTTTTTCGAAAATTTTTTTCAAAATTTTTTTCAAAATTTTTTTTCAAAATTTTTTTCAAAATTTTTTTCAAAATTTTTTTCAAATTTTTTTTGAAATTTTTTTCGAAAATGTTTTTCGAAAATTTTTTTCGAAAATTTTTTTTGAAAATTTTTTTTGAAAATTTTTTTTCAAAATTTTTCTGGAAATTTTTTTCAAAATTTTTTTCGAAAATTTTTTTCGAAAATTTTTTTCAAAATTTTTTTCAAAATTTTTTTTCGAAATTTTTTTCGAAATTTTTTTCGAAATTCTTTTCGAATATTTTTTTCGAAAATTTTTTTTCGAAATTTTTTTAAAAAATTTTTTTCGAAAATTTTTTTCAAAATTTTTTTTCAAAATTTTTTTGAAAGTTTTTTTTCAAATTTTTTTTGAAAATTTTTTAAAAAAATTTTTTTCAAATTTTTTTTAAAAATGTTTTTCGAAAATTTTTTTTTGAAATTTTTTTCAAACTTTTTTTCGAAATTTTTTTCGAAAATTTTTTTTGAAAATTTTTTTCAAAATTTTTTCGAAAATTTTTTTAAAAAATTTTTTTCAAAATTTTTTTCGAAAATTTTTTTAAAAATTTTTTTTGAAAATTTTTTTTAAAAATTTTTTTAAAAATTTTTTTCGAAAATTTTTTTCAAAATTTTTTTAAAAATTTTTTTCAAAATTTTTTTTTTAAAATTTTTTTCGAAAATTTTTTTCGAAAATTTTTTTTCAAATTTTTTTTTGGAAATTTTTTCAAAATATTTTTCGAAAATTTTTTTTCAAAATTTTTTTTCAAAATTTTTTCAATTTTTTTTTCGAAAATTTTTTTCAAAATTTTTTTTCAAAATTTTATTCGAAAATTTTTTTTCATAATTTTTTTCGAAAATTTTTTTTCAAAATTTTTTTCAAATTTTTTTTTGAAATTTTTTTCGAAAATTTTTTTTTGAAATTTTTTCAAAATTTTTTTCGAAAATTGTTTTCGAAATTTTTTCGAAAATTTTTTTCGAAAATTTTTTTCGAAAATTTTTTTTCAAAATTTTTTTCGAAAATTTTTTTTTGAAATTTTTTCAAAATTTTTTTCAAAAATTTTTTTCGAAATTTTTTTCGAAAATTTTTTTCGAAAATTTTTTTTCGAAATTTTTTTCAAAATTTTTTTCGAAAATTTTTTTTCAATTTTTTTTTAAAAATTTTTTTCGAAAATTTTTTTTCAAAATTTTTTTCAAAACTTTTTTCGAAAATTTTTATCAAATTTTTTTTTTGAAAATTTTTTTAAAAAATTTTTTTCAAAATTTTTTTCGAAAATTTTTTTCAAAATTTTTTAAAAATTTTTTTCGAAAATTTTTTTTAAAAATATTTTTCGAAAATTTTTTTTAAAAATTTTTTTCGAAAATTTTTTTTCAAAATTTTTTTCGAAAATTTTTTTTCAAAATTTTTTTCAAATTTTTTTTTGAAATTTTTTTCGAAAATTTTTTTTTGAAATTTTTTCAAAATTTTTTTCGAAATTTTTTTTGAAAATTGTTTTCGAAATTTTTTCGAAAATTTTTTTCGACAATTTTTTTTCAAAATTTTTTTCAAATTTTTTTTTGAAATTTTTTTCGAAAATTTTTTTCGAAATTTTTTCGAAAATTTTTTTCGAAAATTTTTTTTGAAAATTTTTTTTCAAAATTTTTTTTGGGAATTTTTTTCAAATTTTTTTTCGAAAATTTTTTTTCAAAATTTTTTCAAAATTTTTTTTGGAAAATTTTTTTCAAAATTTTTTTCAAAAATTTTTTTTCAAAATTTTTTTCAAAATTTATTTCGAAATTTTTTTTCAAAATTTTTTTCGAAAATTTTTTTCAAAATTTTTTTCGAAATTTTTTTTCAAAATTTTTTTTCAAAATTTTTTTCGATATTTTTTTCGAAAATTTTTTTTGAAATTTTTTCAAAATTTTTTTCGAAAATTGTTTTCGAACTTTTTTCGAAAATTTTTTTCGAAAATTTTTTTTCAAAATTTTTTTCGAAAATTTTTTTTCAAAATTTTTTTCGAAAATTTTTTTTTGAAATTTTTTCAAAATTTTTTTCAAAAATTTTTTTCGAAATTTTTTTCGAAAATTTTTTTCGAAAATTTTTTTTCGAAATTTTTTTCAAAATTTTTTTCGAAAATTTTTTTTCAAAATTTTTTTTAAAAATTTTTTTCGAAAATTTTTTTTCAAAATTTTTTTCAAAATTTTTTTCGAAATTTTTTTTCAAAATTTTTTTTCAAAATTTTTTTCGATATTTTTTTCGAAAATTTTTTTTTGAAATTTTTTCAAAATTTTTTTCGAAAATTGTTTTCGAACTTTTTTCGAAAATTTTTTTCGAAAATTTTTTTCGAAAATTTTTTTTCAAAATTTTTTTCGAAAATTTTTTTTTGAAATTTTTTCAAAATTTTTTTCAAAAATTTTTTTTGAAATTTTTTTCGAAAATTTTTTTCGAAATTTTTTCGAAAATTTTTTTCGAAAATTTTTTTTGAAAATTTTTTTTCAAAATTTTTTTTGGGAATTTTTTTCAAATTTTTTTTCGAAAATTTTTTTTCAAAATTTTTTCAAAATTTTTTTTGGAAAATTTTTTTCAAAATTTTTTTCAAAAATTTTTTTTCAAAATTTTTTTCAAAATTTATTTCGAAATTTTTTTTCAAAATTTTTTTCGAAAATTTTTTTCAAAATTTTTTTCGAAATTTTTTTTCAAAATTTTTTTTCAAAATTTTTTTCGATATTTTTTTCGAAAATTTTTTTTTGAAATTTTTTCAAAATTTTTTTCGAAAATTGTTTTCGAACTTTTTTCGAAAATTTTTTTCGAAAATTTTTTTCGAAAATTTTTTTTCAAAATTTTTTTCGAAAATTTTTTTTTGAAATTTTTTCAAAATTTTTTTCAAAAATTTTTTTCGAAATTTTTTTCGAAAATTTTTTTCGAAAATTTTTTTTCGAAATTTTTTTCAAAATTTTTTTCGAAATTTTTTTTCAAAATTTTTTTTAAAAATTTTTTTCGAAAATTTTTTTTCAAAATTTTTTTCAAAATTTTTTTCGAAAATTTTTTTCAAATTTTATTTTTGAAAATTTTTTTAAAAAATTTTTTTCAAAATTTTTTTCGAAAATTTTTTTCAAAATTTTTTTTCAAAATTTTTTTTGGGAATTTTTTTCAAATTTTTTTTCGAAAATTTTTTTTCAAAATTTTTTCAAAATTTTTTTCGAAAATTTTTTTCAAAATTTTTTTCAAAATTTTTTTTTAAAAATTTTTTTCAAAATTTATTTCGAAATTTTCTTCAAAATTTTTTTCGAAAATTTTTTTCGTAAATTTTTTTACAAAATTTTTTTCGAAAATTTTTTTCAAATTATTTTTTAAAATTTTTTCCAAAAATTTTTTTTTGAAATTTTTTCAAAATTTTTTTCGAAATTTTTTTCGAAAATTTTTTTCGAAATTTTTTTTCGAAATTTTTTTCAAAATTTTTTTCGAAATTTTTTTTTTCGAAAATTTTTTTCGAAAATTTTTTTCGAAAATTTTTTTTGAAAATTTTTTTTCGAAAATTTTTTTCGAAAATTTTTTTTCAAAATTTCTTTCAAAAATTTTTTTTTCAAAATGTTTTTCGAAAATTTTTTTTTGAAATTTTTTTCAAAATTTTTTTCGAAATTTTTTTCGAAAATTTTTTTTTAATATTTTTTTTCGAAATTTTTTTCAAAATTTTTTTCGAAAATTTTTTCTCAAAATTTTTTTTTTTAATTTTTTTTGAAAAAAATTTTT
The DNA here is from genome assembly GCA_036926305.1 of Uropetala carovei. NCBI lineage: Eukaryota > Metazoa > Arthropoda > Insecta > Odonata > Petaluridae > Uropetala > Uropetala carovei. Next base: position 97,915 of record JAXCHB010000354.1, read on the forward strand.
GAAAATTTTTTTTAAAAATTTTTTTCGAAAATTTTTTTTCAAAATTTTTTTCAAATTTTTTTCGAAAATTTTTTTTTCAAAATTTTTTTCGTAAATTTTTTTTTGAAATTTTTTTCGAAATTTTTTTCGAAAATTTTTTTCGAAATTTTTTTTCAAAATTTTTTTCGAAAATTTTTTTTCAAAATTTTTTTTGGAAATTTTTTTCAAAATTTTTTTCGAAAATTTTTTTTCAAAATTTTTTTTCAAAATTTTTTTCGAAAATTTTTTTTAAATTTTTTTCAAAATTTTTTTTCAAAATTTTTTTCAAAATTTTTTTCAAAATTTTTTTCAAATTTTTTTTGAAATTTTTTTCGAAAATGTTTTTCGAAATTTTTTCGAAAATTTTTTTCGAAAATTTTTTTCGAAAATTTTTTTTGAAAATTTTTTTTCAAAATTTTTCTGGAAATTTTTTTCAAAATTTTTTTCGAAAATTTTTTTCGAAAATTTTTTTCAATATTTTTTTCAAAATTTTTTTTCGAAATTTTTTTCGAAATTTTTTTCGAAATTCTTTTCGAATATTTTTTTCAAAAATTTTTTTTCGAAATTTTTTTAAAAACTTTTTTTCGAAAATTTTTTTCAAAATTTTTTTTCAAAATTTTTTTCGAAAGTTTTTTTTCAAATTTTTTTTGAAAATTTTTTAAAAAAATTTTTTTCAAATTTTTTTTAAAAATGTTTTTCGAAAATTTTTTTTTGAAATTTTTTTCAAACTTTTTTTCGAAATTTTTTTCGAAAATTTTTTTTGAAAATTTTTTTCAAAATTTTTTCGAAAATTTTTTTAAAAAATTTTTTTCAAAATTTTTTTCGAAAATTTTTTTCAAAATGTTTTTCGAAAATTTTTTTTTGAAATTTTTTTGAAATTTTTTTCGAAAATTTTTTTAAAAATTTTTTTTGAAAATTTTTTTAAAAATTTTTTTAAAAATTTTTTTCGAAAATTTTTTTCAAAATTTTTTTAAAAATTTTTTTCAAAATTTTTTTTTTTAAATTTTTTTCGAAAATTTTTTTCGAAAATTTTTTCAAAATATTTTTCGAAAATTTTTTTTCAAAATTTTTTTTCAAAATTTTTTCAATTTTTTTTTCGAAAATTTTTTTCAAAATTTTTTTTCAAAATTTTATTCGAAAATGTTTTTTCATAATTTTTTTCGAAAATTTTTTTTCAAAATTTTTTTCAAATTTTTTTTTGAAATTTTTTTCGAAAATTTTTTTTTGAAATTTTTTCAAAATTTTTTTCGAAAATTGTTTTCGAAATTTTTTCGAAAATTTTTTTCGAAAATTTTTTTCGAAAATTTTTTTCCAAATTTTTTTCGAAAATTTTTTTTTGAAATTTTTTCGAAAATTTTTTTTGAAAATTTTTTTTGAAAATTTTTTTTCAAAATTTTTCTGGAAATTTTTTTCAAAATTTTTTTCGAAAATTTTTTTCGAAAATTTTTTTCAAAATTTTTTTCAAAATTTTTTTTCGAAATTTTTTTCGAAATTTTTTTCGAAATTCTTTTCGAATATTTTTTTCGAAAATTTTTTTTCGAAATTTTTTTAAAAAATTTTTTTCGAAAATTTTTTTCAAAATTTTTTTTCAAAATTTTTTTGAAAGTTTTTTTTCAAATTTTTTTTGAAAATTTTTTAAAAAAATTTTTTTCAAATTTTTTTTAAAAATGTTTTTCGAAAATTTTTTTTTGAAATTTTTTTCAAACTTTTTTTCGAAATTTTTTTCGAAAATTTTTTTTGAAAATTTTTTTCAAAATTTTTTCGAAAATTTTTTTAAAAAATTTTTTTCAAAATTTTTTTCGAAAATTTTTTTAAAAATTTTTTTTGAAAATTTTTTTTAAAAATTTTTTTAAAAATTTTTTTCGAAAATTTTTTTCAAAATTTTTTTAAAAATTTTTTTCAAAATTTTTTTTTTAAAATTTTTTTCGAAAATTTTTTTCGAAAATTTTTTTTCAAATTTTTTTTTGGAAATTTTTTCAAAATATTTTTCGAAAATTTTTTTTCAAAATTTTTTTTCAAAATTTTTTCAATTTTTTTTTCGAAAATTTTTTTCAAAATTTTTTTTCAAAATTTTATTCGAAAATTTTTTTTCATAATTTTTTTCGAAAATTTTTTTTCAAAATTTTTTTCAAATTTTTTTTTGAAATTTTTTTCGAAAATTTTTTTTTGAAATTTTTTCAAAATTTTTTTCGAAAATTGTTTTCGAAATTTTTTCGAAAATTTTTTTCGAAAATTTTTTTCGAAAATTTTTTTTCAAAATTTTTTTCGAAAATTTTTTTTTGAAATTTTTTCAAAATTTTTTTCAAAAATTTTTTTCGAAATTTTTTTCGAAAATTTTTTTCGAAAATTTTTTTTCGAAATTTTTTTCAAAATTTTTTTCGAAAATTTTTTTTCAATTTTTTTTTAAAAATTTTTTTCGAAAATTTTTTTTCAAAATTTTTTTCAAAACTTTTTTCGAAAATTTTTATCAAATTTTTTTTTTGAAAATTTTTTTAAAAAATTTTTTTCAAAATTTTTTTCGAAAATTTTTTTCAAAATTTTTTAAAAATTTTTTTCGAAAATTTTTTTTAAAAATATTTTTCGAAAATTTTTTTTAAAAATTTTTTTCGAAAATTTTTTTTCAAAATTTTTTTCGAAAATTTTTTTTCAAAATTTTTTTCAAATTTTTTTTTGAAATTTTTTTCGAAAATTTTTTTTTGAAATTTTTTCAAAATTTTTTTCGAAATTTTTTTTGAAAATTGTTTTCGAAATTTTTTCGAAAATTTTTTTCGACAATTTTTTTTCAAAATTTTTTTCAAATTTTTTTTTGAAATTTTTTTCGAAAATTTTTTTCGAAATTTTTTCGAAAATTTTTTTCGAAAATTTTTTTTGAAAATTTTTTTTCAAAATTTTTTTTGGGAATTTTTTTCAAATTTTTTTTCGAAAATTTTTTTTCAAAATTTTTTCAAAATTTTTTTTGGAAAATTTTTTTCAAAATTTTTTTCAAAAATTTTTTTTCAAAATTTTTTTCAAAATTTATTTCGAAATTTTTTTTCAAAATTTTTTTCGAAAATTTTTTTCAAAATTTTTTTCGAAATTTTTTTTCAAAATTTTTTTTCAAAATTTTTTTCGATATTTTTTTCGAAAATTTTTTTTTGAAATTTTTTCAAAATTTTTTTCGAAAATTGTTTTCGAACTTTTTTCGAAAATTTTTTTCGAAAATTTTTTTTCAAAATTTTTTTCGAAAATTTTTTTTCAAAATTTTTTTCGAAAATTTTTTTTTGAAATTTTTTCAAAATTTTTTTCAAAAATTTTTTTCGAAATTTTTTTCGAAAATTTTTTTCGAAAATTTTTTTTAGAAATTTTTTTCAAAATTTTTTTCGAAAATTTTTTTTCAAAATTTTTTTTAAAAATTTTTTTCGAAAATTTTTTTTCAAAATTTTTTTCAAAATTTTTTTCGAAATTTTTTTTCAAAATTTTTTTTCAAAATTTTTTTCGATATTTTTTTCGAAAATTTTTTTTTGAAATTTTTTCAAAATTTTTTTCGAAAATTGTTTTCGAACTTTTTTCGAAAATTTTTTTCGAAAATTTTTTTCGAAAATTTTTTTTCAAAATTTTTTTCGAAAATTTTTTTTTGAAATTTTTTCAAAATTTTTTTCAAAAATTTTTTTTGAAATTTTTTTCGAAAATTTTTTTCGAAATTTTTTCGAAAATTTTTTTCGAAAATTTTTTTTGAAAATTTTTTTTCAAAATTTTTTTTGGGAATTTTTTTCAAATTTTTTTTCGAAAATTTTTTTTCAAAATTTTTTCAAAATTTTTTTTGGAAAATTTTTTTCAAAATTTTTTTCAAAAATTTTTTTTCAAAATTTTTTTCAAAATTTATTTCGAAATTTTTTTTCAAAATTTTTTCCAAAATTTTTTTCAAAATTTTTTTCGAAATTTTTTTTCAAAATTTTTTTTCAAAATTTTTTTCGATATTTTTTTCGAAAATTTTTTTTTGAAATTTTTTCAAAATTTTTTTCGAAAATTGTTTTCGAACTTTTTTCGAAAATTTTTTTCGAAAATTTTTTTCGAAAATTTTTTTTCAAAATTTTTTTCGAAAATTTTTTTTTGAAATTTTTTCAAAATTTTTTTCAAAAATTTTTTTCGAAATTTTTTTCGAAAATTTTTTTCGAAAATTTTTTTTCGAAATTTTTTTCAAAATTTTTTTCGAAATTTTTTTTCAAAATTTTTTTTAAAAATTTTTTTCGAAAATTTTTTTTCAAAATTTTTTTCAAAATTTTTTTCGAAAATTTTTTTCAAATTTTATTTTTGAAAATTTTTTTAAAAAATTTTTTTCAAAATTTTTTTCGAAAATTTTTTTCAAAATTTTTTTTCAAAATTTTTTTTGGGAATTTTTTTCAAATTTTTTTTCGAAAATTTTTTTTCAAAATTTTTTCAAAATTTTTTTCGAAAATTTTTTTCAAAATTTTTTTCAAAATTTTTTTTTAAAAATTTTTTTCAAAATTTATTTCGAAATTTTCTTCAAAATTTTTTTCGAAAATTTTTTTCGTAAATTTTTTTACAAAATTTTTTTCGAAAATTTTTTTCAAATTATTTTTTAAAATTTTTTCCAAAAATTTTTTTTTGAAATTTTTTCAAAATTTTTTTCGAAATTTTTTTCGAAAATTTTTTTCGAAATTTTTTTTCGAAATTTTTTTCAAAATTTTTTTCGAAATTTTTTTTTTCGAAAATTTTTTTCGAAAATTTTTTTCGAAAATTTTTTTTGAAAATTTTTTTTCGAAAATTTTTTTCGAAAATTTTTTTTCAAAATTTCTTTCAAAAATTTTTTTTTCAAAATGTTTTTCGAAAATTTTTTTTTGAAATTTTTTTCAAAATTTTTTTCGAAATTTTTTTCGAAAATTTTTTTTTAATATTTTTTTTCGAAATTTTTTTCAAAATTTTTTTCGAAAATTTTTTCTCAAAATTTTTTTTTTTAATTTTTTTTGAAAAAAATTTTTGAAAATTTTTTTTAAAAATTTTTTTCGAAAATTTTTTTTCAAAATTTTTTTCAAATTTTTTTCGAAAATTTTTTTTTCAAAATTTTTTTCGTAAATTTTTTTTTGAAATTTTTTTCGAAATTTTTTTCGAAAATTTTTTTCGAAATTTTTTTTCAAAATTTTTTTCGAAAATTTTTTTTCAAAATTTTTTTTGGAAATTTTTTTCAAAATTTTTTTCGAAAATTTTTTTTCAAAATTTTTTTTCAAAATTTTTTTCGAAAATTTTTTTTAAATTTTTTTCAAAATTTTTTTTCAAAATTTTTTTCAAAATTTTTTTCAAAATTTTTTTCAAATTTTTTTTGAAATTTTTTTCGAAAATGTTTTTCGAAATTTTTTCGAAAATTTTTTTCGAAAATTTTTTTCGAAAATTTTTTTTGAAAATTTTTTTTCAAAATTTTTCTGGAAATTTTTTTCAAAATTTTTTTCGAAAATTTTTTTCGAAAATTTTTTTCAATATTTTTTTCAAAATTTTTTTTCGAAATTTTTTTCGAAATTTTTTTCGAAATTCTTTTCGAATATTTTTTTCAAAAATTTTTTTTCGAAATTTTTTTAAAAACTTTTTTTCGAAAATTTTTTTCAAAATTTTTTTTCAAAATTTTTTTCGAAAGTTTTTTTTCAAATTTTTTTTGAAAATTTTTTAAAAAAATTTTTTTCAAATTTTTTTTAAAAATGTTTTTCGAAAATTTTTTTTTGAAATTTTTTTCAAACTTTTTTTCGAAATTTTTTTCGAAAATTTTTTTTGAAAATTTTTTTCAAAATTTTTTCGAAAATTTTTTTAAAAAATTTTTTTCAAAATTTTTTTCGAAAATTTTTTTCAAAATGTTTTTCGAAAATTTTTTTTTGAAATTTTTTTGAAATTTTTTTCGAAAATTTTTTTAAAAATTTTTTTTGAAAATTTTTTTAAAAAATTTTTTTAAAAATTTTTTTCGAAAATTTTTTTCAAAATTTTTTTAAAAATTTTTTTCAAAATTTTTTTTTTTAAATTTTTTTCGAAAATTTTTTTCGAAAATTTTTTCAAAATATTTTTCGAAAATTTTTTTTCAAAATTTTTTTTCAAAATTTTTTCAATTTTTTTTTCGAAAATTTTTTTCAAAATTTTTTTTCAAAATTTTATTCGAAAATGTTTTTTCATAATTTTTTTCGAAAATTTTTTTTCAAAATTTTTTTCAAATTTTTTTTTGAAATTTTTTTCGAAAATTTTTTTTTGAAATTTTTTCAAAATTTTTTTCGAAAATTGTTTTCGAAATTTTTTCGAAAATTTTTTTCGAAAATTTTTTTCGAAAATTTTTTTCCAAATTTTTTTCGAAAATTTTTTTTTGAAATTTTTTCAAAATTTTTTTCAAAAATTTTTTTCGAAATTTTTTTCGAAAATTTTTTTCGAAAAATTTTTTCGAAATTTTTTTCAAAATTTTTTTCGAAAATTTTTTTTCAATTTTTTTTTAAAAATTTTTTTCGAAAATTTTTTTTCAAAATTTTTTTCAAAACTTTTTTCGAAAATTTTTTTCAAATTTTTTTTTTGAAAATTTTTTTAAAAACTTTTTTTCAAAATTTTTTTCGAAATTTTTTTCAAAATTTTTTAAAAATTTTTTTCGAAAATTTTTTTTAAAAATTTTTTTCGAAAATTTTTTTTAAAAATTTTTTTCGAAAATTTTTTTTCAAAATTTTTTTCGAAAATTTTTTTTCAAAATTTTTTTCAAATTTTTTTTTGAAATTTTTTTCGAAAATTTTTTTTTGAAATTTTTTCAAAATTTTTTTCGAAATTTTTTTTGAAAATTGTTTTCGAAATTTTTTCGAAAATTTTTTTCGACAATTTTTTTTCAAAATTTTTTTCAAATTTTTTTTTGAAATTTTTTTCGAAAATTTTTTTCGAAATTTTTTCGAAAATTTTTTTCGAAATTTTTTTTTGAAAATTTTTTTTCAAAATTTTTTTTGGGAATTTTTTTCAAATTTTTTTTCGAAAATTTTTTTTCAAAATTTTTTCAAAATTTTTTTTGGAAAATTTTTTTCAAAATTTTTTTCAAAAATTTTTTTTCAAAATTTTTTTCAAAATTTATTTCGAAATTTTTTTTCAAAATTTTTTTCGAAAATTTTTTTCAAAATTTTTTTCGAAATTTTTTTTCAAAATTTTTTTTCAAAATTTTTTTCGATATTTTTTTCGAAAATTTTTTTTTGAAATTTTTTCAAAATTTTTTTCGAAAATTGTTTTCGAACTTTTTTCGAAAATTTTTTTCGAAAATTTTTTTCGAAAATTTTTTTTCAAAATTTTTTTCGAAAATTTTTTTTTGAAATTTTTTCAAAATTTTTTTCAAAAATTTTTTTCGAAATTTTTTTCGAAAATTTTTTTCGAAAATTTTTTTTCGAAATTTTTTTCAAAATTTTTTTCGAAAATTTTTTTTCAAAATTTTTTTTAAAAATTTTTTTCGAAAATTTTTTTTCAAAATTTTTTTCAAAATTTTTTTCGAAAATTTTTTTCAAATTTTATTTTTGAAAATTTTTTTAAAAAATTTTTTTCAAAATTTTTTTCGAAAATTTTTTTCAAAATTTTTTTTCAAAATTTTTTTTGGGGATTTTTTTCGAAATTTTTTTCGAAAATTTTTTTTGAAAATTTTTTTCAAACTTTTTTCGAAAATTTTTTTAAAAAATTTTTTTCAAAATTTTTTTCGAAAATTTTTTTCAAAATGTTTTTCGAAAATTTTTTTTTGAAATTTTTTTGAAATTTTTTTCGAAAATTTTTTTAAAAATTTTTTTTGAAAATTTTTTTAAAAAATTTTTTTAAAAATTTTTTTCGAAAATTTTTTTCAAAATTTTTTTAAAAATTTTTTTCAAAATTTTTTTTTTAAAATTTTTTTCGAAAATTTTTTTCGAAAATTTTTTTTCAAATTTTTTTTTGGAAATTTTTTCAAAATATTTTTCGAAAATTTTTTTTCAAAATTTTTTTTCAAAATTTTTTCAATTTTTTTTTCGAAAATTTTTTTCAAAATTTTTTTTCAAAATTTTATTCGAAAATTTTTTTTCATAATTTTTTTCGAAAATTTTTTTTCAAAATTTTTTTCAAATTTTTTTTTGAAATTTTTTTCGAAAATTTTTTTTTGAAATTTTTTCAAAATTTTTTTCGAAAATTGTTTTCGAAATTTTTTCGAAAATTTTTTTCGAAAATTTTTTTCGAAAATTTTTTTTCAAAATTTTTTCGAAAATTTTTTTTTGAAATTTTTTCAAAATTTTTTTCAAAAATTTTTTTCGAAATTTTTTTCGAAAATTTTTTTCGAAAAATTTTTTCGAAATTTTTTTCAAACTTTTTTTCGAAAATTTTTTTTCAATTTTTTTTTAAAAATTTTTTTCGAAAATTTTTTTTCAAAATTTTTTTCAAAACTTTTTTCGAAAATTTTTTTCAAATTTTTTTTTTGAAAATTTTTTTAAAAAATTTTTTTCAAAATTTTTTTCGAAAATTTTTTTCAAAATTTTTTAAAAATTTTTTTCGAAAATTTTTTTTAAAAATTTTTTTCGAAAATTTTTTTTAAAAATTTTTTTCGAAAATTTTTTTTCAAAATTTTTTTCGAAAATTTTTTTTCAAAATTTTTTTCAAATTTTTTTTTGAAATTTTTTTCGAAAATTTTTTTTTGAAATTTTTTCAAAATTTTTTTCGAAATTTTTTTTGAAAATTGTTTTCGAAATTTTTTCGAAAATTTTTTTCGACAATTTTTTTTCAAAATTTTTTTCAAATTTTTTTTTGAAATTTTTTTCGAAAATTTTTTTCGAAATTTTTTCGAAAATTTTTTTCGAAAATTTTTTTTAAAAATTTTTTTTCAAAATTTTTTTTGGGAATTTTTTTCAAATTTTTTTTCGAAAATTTTTTTTCAAAATTTTTTCAAAATTTTTTTTGGAAAATTTTTTTCAAAATTTTTTTCAAAAATTTTTTTTCAAAATTTTTTTCAAAATTTATTTCGAAATTTTTTTTCAAAATTTTTTTCGAAAATTTTTTTCAAAATTTTTTTCGAAATTTTTTTTCAAAATTTTTTTTCAAAATTTTTTTCGATATTTTTTTCGAAAATTTTTTTTTGAAATTTTTTCAAAATTTTTTTCGAAATTTGTTTTCGAACTTTTTTCGAAAATTTTTTTCGAAAATTTTTTTCGAAAATTTTTTTTCAAAATTTTTTTCGAAAATTTTTTTTTGAAATTTTTTCAAAATTTTTTTCAAAATTTTTTTCGAAAATTTTTTTTCAAAATTTTTTTAAAAAATTTTTTTCGAAAATTTTTTTTCAAAATTTTTTTCAAAATTTTTTTCGAAAATTTTTTTCAAATTTTATTTTTGAAAATTTTTTTAAAAAATTTTTTTCAAAATTTTTTTCGAAAATTTTTTTCAAAATTTTTTTTCAAAATTTTTTTTGGGAATTTTTTTCAAATTTTTTTTCGAAAATTTTTTTTCAAAATTTTTTCAAAATTTTTTTTGGAAAATTTTTTTCAAAATTTTTTTCAAAAATTTTTTTTCAAAATTTTTTTCAAAATTTATTTCGAAATTTTTTTTCAAAATTTTTTTCGAAAATTTTTTTCAAAATTTTTTTCGAAATTTTTTTTCAAAATTTTTTTTCAAAATTTTTTTCGATATTTTTTTTGAAAATTTTTTTTGAAATTTTTTCAAAATTTTTTTCGAAATTTGTTTTCGAACTTTTTTCGAAAATTTTTTTCGAAAATTTTTTTCGAAAATTTTTTTTCAAAATTTTTTTCGAAAATTTTTTTTTGAAATTTTTTCAAAATTTTTTTCAAAAATTTTTTTCGAAATTTTTTTCGAAAATTTTTTTCGAAAATTTTTTTTCGAAATTTTTTTCAAAATTTTTTTCGAAAATTTTTTTTCAAAATTTTTTTAAAAAATTTTTTTCGAAAATTTTTTTTCAAAATTTTTTTCAAAATTTTTTTCGAAAATTTTTTTCAAATTTTATTTTTGAAAATTTTTTTAAAAAATTTTTTTCAAAATTTTTTTCGAAAATTTTTTTCAAAATTTTTTTTCAAAATTTTTTTTGGGAATTTTTTTCGAAATTTTTTTCGAAAATTTTTTTTGAAAATTTTTTTCAAAATTTTTTCGAAAATTCTTTTAAAAAATTTTTTTCAAAATTTTTTTCGAAAATTTTTTTCAAAATGTTTTTCGAAAATTTTTTTTTGAAATTTTTTTGAAATTTTTTTCGAAAATTTTTTTAAAAATTTTTTTTGAAAATTTTTTTAAAAAATTTTTTTAAAAATTTTTTTCGAAAATTTTTTTCAAAATTTTTTTAAAAATTTTTTTCAAAATTTTTTATTTTAAATTTTTTTCGAAAATTTTTTTCGAAAATTTTTTTTCAAATTTTTTTTTTGGAAATTTTTTCAAAATATTTTTCGAAAATTTTTTTTCAAAATTTTTTTTCAAAATTTTTTCAATTTTTTTTTCGAAAATTTTTTTCAAAATTTTTTTTCAAAATTTTATTCGAAAATTTTTTTTCATAATTTTTTTCGAAAATTTTTTTTCAAAATTTTTTTCAAATTTTTTTTTGAAATTTTTTTCGAAAATTTTTTTTTGAAATTTTTTCAAAATTTTTTTCGAAAATTGTTTTCGAAATTTTTTCGAAAATTTTTTTCGAAAATTTTTTTCGAAAATTTTTTTTCAAAATTTTTTTCGAAAATTTTTTTTTGAAATTTTTTCAAAATTTTTTTCAAAAATTTTTTTCGAAATTTTTTTTGAAAATTTTTTTCGAAAAATTTTTTCGAAATTTTTTTCAAAATTTTTTTCGAAAATTTTTTTTCAATTTTTTTTTTAAAATTTTTTTCGAAAATTTTTTTTCATAATTTTTTTCAAAACTTTTTTCGAAAATTTTTTTCAAATTTTTTTTTTGAAAATTTTTTTAAAAAATTTTTTTCAAAATTTTTTTCGAAAATTTTTTTCAAAATTTTTTAAAAATTTTTTTCGAAAATTTTTTTTAAAAATTTTTTTCGAAAATTTTTTTTAAAAATTTTTTTCGAAAATTTTTTTTCAAAATTTTTTTCGAAAATTTTTTTTCAAAATTTTTTTCAAATTTTTTTTTGAAATTTTTTTCGAAAATTTTTTTTTGAAATTTTTTCAAAATTTTTTTCGAAATTTTTTTTGAAAATTGTTTTCGAAATTTTTTCGAAAATTTTTTTCGACAATTTTTTTTCAAAATTTTTTTCAAATTTTTTTTTGAAATTTTTTTCGAAAATTTTTTTCGAAATTTTTTCGAAAATTTTTTTCGAAAATTTTTTTTGAAAATTTTTTTCGAAAATTTTTTTTGAAAATTTTTTTTCAAAATTTTTTTTGGGAATTTTTTTCAAATTTTTTTTCGAAAATTTTTTTTCAAAATTTTTTCAAAATTTTTTTTGGAAAATTTTTTTCAAAATTTTTTTCAAAAATTTTTTTTCAAAATTTTTTTCAAAATTTATTTCGAAATTTTTTTTCAAAATTTTTTTCGAAAATTTTTTTCAAAATTTTTTTCGAAATTTTTTTTCAAAATTTTTTTTCAAAATTTTTTTCGATATTTTTTTCGAAAATTTTTTTTTGAAATTTTTTCAAAATTTTTTTCGAAAATTGTTTTCGAACTTTTTTCAAAAATTTTTTTCGAAAATTTTTTTCGAAAATTTTTTTTCAAAATTTTTTTCGAAAATTTTTTTTTGAAATTTTTTCAAAATTTTTTTCAAAAATTTTTTTCGAAATTTTTTTCGAAAATTTTTTTCGAAAATTTTTTTTCGAAATTTTTTTCAAAATTTTTTTCGAAAATTTTTTTTCAAAATTTTTTTAAAAAATTTTTTTCGAAAATTTTTTTTCAAAATTTTTTTCAAAATTTTTTTCGAAAATTTTTTTCAAATTTTATTTTTGAAAATTTTTTTAAAAAATTTTTTTCAAAATTTTTTTCGAAAATTTTTTTCAAAATTTTTTTTCAAAATTTTTTTTGGGAATTTTTTTCAAATTTTTTTTCGAAAATTTTTTTTCAAAATTTTTTCAAAATTTTTTTCGAAAATGTTTTTCAAAATTTTTTTCAAAATTTTTTTTTCAAAATTTTTTTCAAAATTTGTTTCGAAATTTTTTTTCAAAATTTTTTTCGAAAATTTTTTTCAAAATTTTTTTCGAAATTTTTTTTCAAAATTTTTTTTCAAAATTTTTTTCGATATTTTTTTCGAAATTTTTTTCGAAAATTTTTTTCGAAAATTTTTTTTCGAAATTTTCTTCAAAATTTTTTTCGAAAATTTTTTTCGTAAATTTTTTTACAAAATTTTTTTCGAAAATTTTTTTCAAATTATTTTTTAAAATTTTTTCCAAAAATTTTTTTTTGAAATTTTTTCAAAATTGTTTTCGAAATTTTTTTCGAAATTTTTTTTCGAAATTTTTTTCAAAATTTTTTTCGAAATTTTTTTTTTCGAAAATTTTTTTCGAAAATTTTTTTCGAAAATTTTTTTTGAAAATTTTTTTTCGAAAATTTTTTTCGAAAATTTTTTTTCAAAATTTTTTTCAAAAATTTTTTTTTTAAAATGTTTTTCGAAAATTTTTTTTTGAAATTTTTTTCAAAATTTTTTTCGAAATTTTTTTCGAAAATTTTTTTTTAATATTTTTTTTTGAAATTTTTTTCAAAATTTTTTTCGAAAATTTTTTCTCAAAATTTTTTTTTTAATTTTTTTTGAAAAAAATTTTTGAAAATTTTTTTTAAAAATTTTTTTCGAAAATTTTTTTTCAAAATTTTTTTCAAATTTTTTTCGAAAATTTTTTTTTCAAAATTTTTTTCGTAAATTTTTTTTTGAAATTTTTTTCGAAATTTTTTTTCAAAATTTTTTTCGAAAATTTTTTTTCAAAATTTTTTTTGGAAATTTTTTTCAAAATTTTTTTCGAAAATTTTTTTTCAAAATTTTTTTTCAAAATTTTTTTCGAAAATTTTTTTCAAAATTTTTTTCAAAATTTTTTTTCAAAATTTTTTTCAAAATTTTTTTCAAAATTTTTTTCAAATTTTTTTTGAAATTTTTTTCGAAAATTTTTTTCGAAATTTTTTTGGAAAATTTTTTTCGAAAATTTTTTTCGAAAATTTTTTTCGAAAATTTTTTTTGAAAATTTTTTTTCAAAATTTTTCTGGAAATTTTTTTCAAAATTTTTTTCGAAAATTTTTTTCAAAATTTTTTTCGAAAATTTTTTTCAAAATTTTTTTCGAAAATTTTTTTCAAAATTTTTTTCAAAATTTTTTTTCGAAATTTTTTTCGAAATTTTTTTCGAAATTCTTTTCGAATATTTTTTTCGAAAATTTTTTTTCGAAATTTTTTTCAAAATTTTTTTTGAAAATTTTTTTCGTAAATTTTTTTAAAAAATTTTTTTCGAAAATTTTTTTCAAAATTTTTTTTCAAAATTTTTTTCGAAAGTTTTTTTTCAAATTTTTTTTGAAAATTTTTTAAAAAAATTTTTTTCAAATTTTTTTTAAAAATGTTTTTCGAAAATTTTTTTTTGAAATTTTTTTCAAAATTTTTTTCGAAATTTTTTTCGAAAATTTTTTTTGAAAATTTTTTTCAAAATTTTTTCGAAAATTTTTTTAAAAAATTTTTTTCAAAATTTTTTTCGAAAATTTTTTTCAAAATGTTTTTCGAAAATTTTTTTTTGAAATTTTTTTGAAATTTTTTTCGAAAATTTTTTTAAAAATTTTTTTTGAAAATTTTTTTAAAAAATTTTTTTAAAAATTTTTTTTGAAAATTTTTTTCAAAATTTTTTTAAAAATTTTTTTCAAAATTTTTTTTTTTAAATTTTTTTCGAAAATTTTTTTCGAAAATTTTTTTTCAAATTTTTTTTTGGAAATTTTTTCAAAATATTTTTCGAAAATTTTTTTTCAAAATTTTTTTTCAAAATTTTTTCAATTTTTTTTTCGAAAATTTTTTTTAAAATTTTTTTTCAAAATTTTATTCGAAAATTTTTTTTCATAATTTTTTTCGAAAATTTTTTTTCAAAATTTTTTTCAAATTTTTTTTTGAAATTTTTTTCGAAAATTTTTTTTTGAAATTTTTTCAAAATTTTTTTCGAAAATTGTTTTCGAAATTTTTTCGAAAATTTTTTTCGAAAATTTTTTTCGAAAATTTTTTTTCAAAATTTTTTTCGAAAATTTTTTTTTGAAATTTTTTCAAAATTTTTTTTAAAAATTTTTTTCGAAATTTTTTTCGAAAATTTTTTTCGAAAATTTTTTTTCGAAATTTTTTTCAAAATTTTTTTCGAAAATTTTTTTTCAATTTTTTTTTAAAAATTTTTTTCGAAAATTTTTTTTCAAAATTTTTTTCAAAACTTTTTTCGAAAATTTTTTTCGAAAATTTTTTTCGAAAATTTTTTTTCGAAATTTTCTTCAAAATTTTTTTCGAAAATTTTTTTCGTAAATTTTTTTACAAAATTTTTTTCGAAAATTTTTTTCAAATTATTTTTTAAAATTTTTTCCAAAAATTTTTTTTTGAAATTTTTTCAAAATTTTTTTCGAAATTTTTTTCGAAAATTTTTTTCGAAATTTTTTTTCGAAATTTTTTTCAAAATTTTTTTCGAAATTTTTTTTTTCGAAAATTTTTTTCGAAAATTTTTTTCGAAAATTTTTTTTGAAAATTTTTTTTCGAAAATTTTTTTCGAAAATTTTTTTTCAAAATTTTTTTCAAAAATTTTTTTTTCAAAATGTTTTTCGAAAATTTTTTTTTGAAATTTTTTTCAAAATTTTTTTCGAAATTTTTTTCGAAAATTTTTTTGTAATATTTTTTTTCGAAATTTTTTTCAAAATTTTTTTCGAAAATTTTTTCTCAAAATTTTTTTTTTTAATTTTTTTTGAAAAAAATTTTTGAAAATTTTTTTTAAAAATTTTTTTCGAAAATTTTTTTTCAAAATTTTTTTCAAATTTTTTTCGAAAATTTTTTTTTCAAAATTTTTTTCGTAAATTTTTTTTTGAAATTTTTTTCGAAATTTTTTTCGAAAATTTTTTTCGAAATTTTTTTTCAAAATTTTTTTCGAAAATTTTTTTTCAAAATTTTTTTTGGAAATTTTTTTCAAAATTTTTTTCGAAAATTTTTTTTCAAAATTTTTTTTCAAAATTTTTTTCGAAAATTTTTTTCAAAATTTTTTTCAAAATTTTTTTTCAAAATTTTTTTCAAAATTTTTTTCAAAATTTTTTTCAAATTTTTTTTGAAATTTTTTTCGAAAATGTTTTTCGAAATTTTTTCGAAAATTTTTTTCGAAAATTTTTTTCGAAAATTTTTTTTGAAAATTTTTTTTCAAAATTTTTCTGGAAATTTTTTTCAAAATTTTTTTCGAAAATTTTTTTCGAAAATTTTTTTCAAAATTTTTTTCAAAATTTTTTTTCGAAATTTTTTTCGAAATTTTTTTCGAAATTCTTTTCGAATATTTTTTTCGAAAATTTTTTTTCGAAATTTTTTTAAAAAATTTTTTTCGAAAATTTTTTTCAAAATTTTTTTTCAAAATTTTTTTCGAAAGTTTTTTTTCAAATTTTTTTTGAAAATTTTTTAAAAAAATTTTTTTCAAATTTTTTTTAAAAATGTTTTTCGAAAATTTTTTTTTGAAATTTTTTTCAAACTTTTTTTCGAAATTTTTTTCGAAAATTTTTTTTGAAAATTTTTTTCAAAATTTTTTCGAAAATTTTTTTAAAAAATTTTTTTCAAAATTTTTTTCGAAAATTTTTTTCAAAATGTTTTTCGAAAATTTTTTTTTTAATTTTTTTGAAATTTTTTTCGAAAATTTTTTAAAAATTTTTTTTGAAAATTTTTTTAAAAAATTTTTTTAAAAATTTTTTTCGAAAATTTTTTTCAAAATTTTTTTAAAAATTTTTTTCAAAATTTTTTTTTTTTAATTTTTTTCGAAAATTTTTTTCGAAAATTTTTTTTCAAATTTTTTTTTGGAAATTTTTTCAAAATATTTTTCGAAAATTTTTTTTCAAAATTTTTTTTCAAAATTTTTTCAATTTTTTTTTCGAAAATTTTTTTCAAAATTTTTTTTCAAAATTTTATTCGAAAATTTTTTTTCATAATTTTTTTCGAAAATTTTTTTTCAAAATTTATTTCAAATTTTTTTTTGAAATTTTTTTCGAAAATTTTTTTTTGAAATTTTTTCAAAATTTTTTTCGAAAATTGTTTTCGAAATTTTTTCGAAAATTTTTTTCGAAAATTTTTTTCGAAAATTTTTTTTCAAAATTTTTTTCGAAAATTTTTTTTTGAAATTTTTTCAAAATTTTTTTCAAAAATTTTTTTCGAAATTTTTTTCGAAAATTTTTTTCGAAAATTTTTTTTCGAAATTTTTTTCAAAATTTTTTTCGAAAATTTTTTTTCAATTTTTTTTTTTAAATTTTTTTCGAAAATTTTTTTTCAAAATTTTTTTCAAAACTTTTTTCGAAAATTTTTTTCAAATTTTTTTTTTGAAAATTTTTTTAAAAAATTTTTTTCAAAATTTTTTTCGAAAATTTTTTTCAAAATTTTTTAAAAATTTTTTTCGAAAATTTTTTTTAAAAATTTTTTTCGAAAATTTTTTTTAAAAATTTTTTTCGAAAATTTTTTTTCAAATTTTTTTTCGAAAATTTTTTTTCAAAATTTTTTTCAAATTTTTTTTTGAAATTTTTTTCGAAAATTTTTTTTTGAAATTTTTTAAAAATTTTTTTCGAAATTTTTTTTGAAAATTGTTTTCGAAATTTTTTCGAAAATTTTTTTCGACAATTTTTTTTCAAAATTTTTTTCAAATTTTTTTTTGAAATTTTTTTCGAAAATTTTTTTCGAAATTTTTTCGAAAATTTTTTTCGAAAATTTTTTTTGAAAATTTTTTTTCAAAATTTTTTTTGGGAATTTTTTTCAAATTTTTTTTCGAAAATTTTTTTTCAAAATTTTTTCAAAATTTTTTTTGGAAAATTTTTTTCAAAATTTTTTTCAAAAATTTTTTTTCAAAATTTTTTTCAAAATTTATTTCGAAATTTTTTTTCAAAATTTTTTTCGAAAATTTTTTTCAAAATTTTTTTCGAAATTTTTTTTCAAAATTTTTTTTCAAAATTTTTTTCGATATTTTTTTCGAAAATTTTTTTTTGAAATTTTTTCAAAATTTTTTTCGAAAATTGTTTTCGAACTTTTTTCGAAAATTTTTTTCGAAAATTTTTTTCGAAAATTTTTTTTCAAAATTTTTTTCGAAAATTTTTTTTTGAAATTTTTTCAAAATTTTTTTCAAAAATTTTTTTCGAAATTTTTTTCGAAAATTTTTTTCAAAAATTTTTTTTCAAAATTTTTTTCAAAATTTTTTTCGAAAATTTTTTTTCAAAATTTTTTTTAAAAATTTTTTTCGAAAATTTTTTTTCAAAATTTTTTTCAAAATTTTTTTCGAAAATTTTTTTCAAATTTTATTTTTGAAAATTTTTTTAAAAAATTTTTTTCAAAATTTTTTTCGAAAATTTTTTTCAAAATTTTTTTTCAAAATTTTTTTTGGGAATTTTTTTCAAATTTTTTTTCGAAAATTTTTTTTCAAAATTTTTTCAAAATTTTTTTCGAAAATTTTTTTCAAAATTTTTTTCAAAATTTTTTTTTCAAAATTTTTTTCAAAATTTATTTCGAAATTTTTTTTCAAAATTTTTTTCGAAAATTTTTTTCAAAATTTTTTTCGAAATTTTTTTTCAAAATTTTTTTTCAAAATTTTTTTCGATATTTTTCGAAATTTTTTTCGAAAATTTTTTTCGAAAATTTTTTTTCGAAATTTTCTTCAAAATTTTTTTTGAAAATTTTTTTCGTAAATTTTTTTACAAAATTTTTTTCGAAAATTTTTTTCAAATTATTTTTTAAAATTTTTTCCAAAAATTTTTTTTTGAAATTTTTTCAAAATTTTTTTCGAAATTTTTTTCGAAAATTTTTTTCGAAATTTTTTTTCGAAATTTTTTTCAAAATTTTTTTCGAAATTTTTTTTTTCGAAAATTTTTTTCGAAAATTTTTTTCGAAAATTTTTTTTGAAAATTTTTTTTCGAAAATTTTTTTCGAAAATTTTTTTTCAAAATTTTTTTCAAAATTTTTTTTTTCAAAATGTTTTTCGAAAATTTTTTTTTGAAATTTTTTTCAAATTTTTTTTCGAAATTTTTTTCGAAAATTTTTTTTTAATATTTTTTTTCGAAATTTTTTTCAAAATTTTTTTCGAAAATTTTTTTCAAAATTTTTTTTTTAATTTTTTTTGAAAAAAATTTTTGAAAATTTTTTTTAAAAATTTTTTTCGAAAATTTTTTTCGAAAATTTTTTTTCAAAATTTTTTTCAAATTTTTTTCGAAAATTTTTTTTTCAAAATTTTTTTCGTAAATTTTTTTTTGAAATTTTTTTCGAAATTTTTTTCGAAAATTTTTTTAAAAATTTTTTTTGAAAATTTTTTTAAAAAATTTTTTTAAAAATTTTTTTCGAAAATTTTTTTCAAAATTTTTTTAAAAATTTTTTTCAAAATTTTTTTTTTAAAATTTTTTTCGAAAATTTTTTTCGAAAATTTTTTTTCAAATTTTTTTTTGGAAATTTTTTCAAAATATTTTTCGAAAATTTTTTTTCAAAATTTTTTTTCAAAATTTTTTCAATTTTTTTTTCGAAAATTTTTTTCAAAATTTTTTTTCAAAATTTTATTCGAAAATTTTTTTTATAATTTTTTTCGAAAATTTTTTTTCAAAATTTTTTTCAAATTTTTTTTTGAAATTTTTTTCGAAAATTTTTTTTTGAAATTTTTTCAAAATTTTTTTCGAAAATTGTTTTCGAAATTTTTTCGAAAATTTTTTTCGAAAATTTTTTTCGAAAATTTTTTTTCAAAATTTTTTTCGAAAATTTTTTTTTGAAATTTTTACAAAATTTTTTTCAAAAATTTTTTTCGAAATTTTTTTCGAAAATTTTTTTCGAAAATTTTTTTTCGAAATTTTTTTCAAAATTTTTTTCGAAAATTTTTTTTCAATTTTTTTTTTTAAATTTTTTTCGAAAATTTTTTTTCAAAATTTTTTTCAAAACTTTTTTCGAAAATTTTTATCAAATTTTTTTTTTGAAAATTTTTTTAAAAAATTTTTTTCAAAATTTTTTTCGAAAATTTTTTTCAAAATTTTTTAAAAATTTTTTTCGAAAATTTTTTTTAAAAATATTTTTCGAAAATTTTTTTTAAAAATTTTTTTCGAAAATTTTTTTTCAAATTTTTTTTCGAAAATTTTTTTTCAAAATTTTTTTCAAATTTTTTTTTGAAATTTTTTTCGAAAATTTTTTTTTGAAATTTTTTCAAAATTTTTTTCGAAATTTTTTTTGAAAATTGTTTTCGAAATTTTTTCGAAAATTTTTTTCGACAATTTTTTTTCAAAATTTTTTTCAAATTTTTTTTTGAAATTTTTTTCGAAAATTTTTTTCGAAATGTTTTCGAAAATTTTTTTCGAAAATTTTTTTTGAAAATTTTTTTTCAAAATTTTTTTTGGGAATTTTTTTCAAATTTTTTTTCGAAAATTTTTTTTCAAAATTTTTTCAAAATTTTTTTTGGAAAATTTTTTTCAAAATTTTTTTCAAAAATTTTTTTTCAAAATTTTTTTCAAAATTTATTTCGAAATTTTTTTTCAAAATTTTTTTCGAAAATTTTTTTCAAAATTTTTTTCGAAATTTTTTTTCAAAATTTTTTTTCAAAATTTTTTTCGATATTTTTTTCGAAAATTTTTTTTTGAAATTTTTTCAAAATTTTTTTCGAAAATTGTTTTCGAACTTTTTTCGAAAATTTTTTTCGAAAATTTTTTTTCAAAATTTTTTTCGAAAATTTTTTTTCAAAATTTTTTTCGAAAATTTTTTTTTGAAATTTTTTCAAAATTTTTTTCAAAAATTTTTTTCGAAATTTTTTTCGAAAATTTTTTTCGAAAATTTTTTTTCGAAATTTTTTTCAAAATTTTTTTCGAAAATTTTTTTTCAAAATTTTTTTTAAAAATTTTTTTCGAAAATTTTTTTTCAAAATTTTTTTCAAAATTTTTTTCGAAATTTTTTTTCAAAATTTTTTTTCAAAATTTTTTTCGATATTTTTTTCGAAAATTTTTTTTTGAAATTTTTTCAAAATTTTTTTCGAAAATTGTTTTCGAACTTTTTTCGAAAATTTTTTTCGAAAATTTTTTTCGAAAATTTTTTTTCAAAATTTTTTTCGAAAATTTTTTTTTGAAATTTTTTCAAAATTTTTTTCAAAAATTTTTTTTGAAATTTTTTTCGAAAATTTTTTTCGAAATTTTTTCGAAAATTTTTTTCGAAAATTTTTTTTGAAAATTTTTTTTCAAAATTTTTTTTGGGAATTTTTTTCAAATTTTTTTTCGAAAATTTTTTTTCAAAATTTTTTCAAAATTTTTTTTGGAAAATTTTTTTCAAAATTTTTTTCAAAAATTTTTTTTCAAAATTTTTTTCAAAATTTATTTCGAAATTTTTTTTCAAAATTTTTTTCGAAAATTTTTTTCAAAATTTTTTTCGAAATTTTTTTTCAAAATTTTTTTTCAAAATTTTTTTCGATATTTTTTTCGAAAATTTTTTTTTGAAATTTTTTCAAAATTTTTTTCGAAAATTGTTTTCGAACTTTTTTCAAAAATTTTTTTCGAAAATTTTTTTCGAAAATTTTTTTTCAAAATTTTTTTCGAAAATTTTTTTTTGAAATTTTTTCAAAATTTTTTTCAAAAATTTTTTTCGAAATTTTTTTCGAAAATTTTTTTCAAAAATTTTTTTTCAAAATTTTTTTCAAAATTTTTTTCGAAAATTTTTTTTCAAAATTTTTTTTAAAAATTTTTTTCGAAAATTTTTTTTCAAAATTTTTTTCAAAATTTTTTTCGAAAATTTTTTTCAAATTTTATTTTTGAAAATTTTTTTAAAAAATTTTTTTCAAAATTTTTTTCGAAAATTTTTTTCAAAATTTTTTTTCAAAATTTTTTTTGGGAATTTTTTTCAAATTTTTTTTCGAAAATTTTTTTTCAAAATTTTTTCAAAATTTTTTTCGAAAATTTTTTTCAAAATTTTTTTCAAAATTTTTTTTTCAAAATTTTTTTCAAAATTTATTTCGAAATTTTTTTTCAAAATTTTTTTCGAAAATTTTTTTCAAAATTTTTTTCGAAATTTTTTTTCAAAATTTTTTTTCAAAATTTTTTTCGATATTTTTTTCGAAATTTTTTTCGAAAATTTTTTTCGAAAATTTTTTTTCGAAATTTTCTTCAAAATTTTTTTTGAAAATTTTTTTCGTAAATTTTTTTACAAAATTTTTTTCGAAAATTTTTTTCAAATTATTTTTTAAAATTTTTTCCAAAAATTTTTTTTTGAAATTTTTTCAAAATTTTTTTCGAAATTTTTTTCGAAAATTTTTTTCGAAATTTTTTTTCGAAATTTTTTTCAAAATTTTTTTCGAAATTTTTTTTTTCGAAAATTTTTTTCGAAAATTTTTTTTGAAAATTTTTTTTCGAAAATTTTTTTCGAAAATTTTTTTTCAAAATTTTTTTCAAAATTTTTTTTTTCAAAATGTTTTTCGAAAATTTTTTTTTGAAATTTTTTTCAAATTTTTTTTCGTAATTTTTTTCGAAAATTTTTTTTTAATATTTTTTTTCGAAATTTTTTTCAAAATTTTTTTCGAAAATTTTTTCTCAAAATTTTTTTTTTTAATTTTTTTTGAAAAATTTTTGAAAATTTTTTTTAAAAATTTTTTTCGAAAATTTTTTTTCAAAATTTTTTTCAAATTTTTTTCGAAAATTTTTTTTTCAAAATTTTTTTCGTAAATTTTTTTTTGAAATTTTTTTCGAAATTTTTTTCGAAAATTTTTTTCGAAATTTTTTTTCAAAAGTTTTTTCGAAAATTTTTTTTCAAAATTTTTTTTGGAAATTTTTTTCAAAATTTTTTTCGAAAATTTTTTTTCAAAATTTTTTTTCAAAATTTTTTTCGAAAATTTTTTTCAAAATTTTTTTCAAAATTTTTTTTCAAAATTTTTTTCAAAATTTTTTTCAAAATTTTTTTCAAATTTTTTTGGAAATTTTTTTCGAAAATGTTTTTCGAAAATTTTTTTCGAAAATTTTTTTTGAAAATTTTTTTTCAAAATTTTTCTGGAAATTTTTTTCAAAATTTTTTTCGAAAATTTTTTTCGAAAATTTTTTTCAAAATTTTTTTCAAAATTTTTTTTCGAAATTTTTTTCGAAATTTTTTTCGAAATTCTTTTCGAATATTTTTTTCGAAAATTTTTTTTCGAAATTTTTTTAAAAAATTTTTTTCGAAAATTTTTTTCAAAATTTTTTTTCAAAATTTTTTTCGAAAGTTTTTTTTCAAATTTTTTTTGAAAATTTTTTAAAAAAATTTTTTTCAAATTTTTTTTAAAAATGTTTTTCGAAAATTTTTTTTTGAAATTTTTTTCAAACTTTTTTTCGAAATTTTTTTCGAAAAATTTTTTTGAAAATTTTTTTCAAAATTTTTTCGAAAATTTTTTTAAAAAATTTTTTTCAAAATTTTTTTCGAAAATTTTTTTCAAAATGTTTTTCGAAAATTTTTTTTTGAAATTTTTTTGAAATTTTTTTCGAAAATTTTTTTAAAAATTTTTTTTGAAAATTTTTTTAAAAAATTTTTTTAAAAATTTTTTTCGAAAATTTTTTTCAAAATTTTTTTAAAAATTTTTTTCAAAATTTTTTTTTTTAAATTTTTTTCGAAAATTTTTTTCGAAAATTTTTTTTCAAATTTTTTTTTGGAAATTTTTTCAAAATATTTTTCGAAAATTTTTTTTCAAAATTTTTTTTCAAAATTTTTTCAATTTTTTTTTCGAAACTTTTTTTCAAAATTTTTTTTCAAAATTTTATTCGAAAATTTTTTTTCATAATTTTTTTCGAAAATTTTTTTTCAAAATTTTTTTCAAATTTTTTTTGAAATTTTTTTCGAAAATTTTTTTTTGAAATTTTTTCAAAATTTTTTTCGAAAATTGTTTTCGAAATTTTTTCGAAAATTTTTTTCGAAAATTTTTTTCGAAAATTTTTTTTCAAAATTTTTTTCGAAAATTTTTTTTTGAAATTTTTTCAAAATTTTTTTCAAAAATTTTTTTCGAAATTTTTTTCGAAAATTTTTTTCGAAAATTTTTTTTCGAAATTTTTTTCAAAATTTTTTTCGAAAATTTTTTTTCAATTTTTTTTTAAAAATTTTTTTCGAAAATTTTTTTTCAAAATTTTTTTCAAAACTTTTTTCGAAAATTTTTATCAAATTTTTTTTTTGAAAATTTTTTTAAAAAATTTTTTTCAAAATTTTTTTCGAAAATCTTTTTCAAAATTTTTTAAAAATTTTTTTCGAAAATTTTTTTTAAAAATATTTTTCGAAAATTTTTTTTAAAAATTTTTTTCGAAAATTTTTTTTCAAAATTTTTTTCGAAAATTTTTTTTCAAAATTTTTTTCAAATTTTTTTTTGAAATTTTTTTCGAAAATTTTTTTTTGAAATTTTTTCAAAATTTTTTTCGAAATTTTTTTTGAAAATTGTTTTCGAAATTTTTTCGAAAATTTTTTTCGACAATTTTTTTTCAAAATTTTTTTCAAATTTTTTTTTGAAATTTTTTTCGAAAATTTTTTTCGAAATTTTTTCGAAAATTTTTTTCGAAAATTTTTTTTGAAAATTTTTTTTCAAAATTTTTTTTGGGAATTTTTTTCAAATTTTTTTTCGAAAATTTTTTTTCAAAATTTTTTCAAAATTTTTTTTGGAAAATTTTTTTCAAAATTTTTTTCAAAAATTTTTTTTCAAAATTTTTTTCAAAATTTATTTCGAAATTTTTTTTCAAAATTTTTTTCGAAAATTTTTTTCAAAATTTTTTTCGAAATTTTTTTTCAAAATTTTTTTTCAAAATTTTTTTCGATATTTTTTTCGAAAATTTTTTTTTGAAATTTTTTCAAAATTTTTTTCGAAAATTGTTTTCGAACTTTTTTCGAAAATTTTTTTCGAAAATTTTTTTTCAAAATTTTTTTCGAAAATTTTTTTTCAAAATTTTTTTCGAAAATTTTTTTTTGAAATTTTTTCAAAATTTTTTTCAAAAATTTTTTTCGAAATTTTTTTCGAAAATTTTTTTCGAAAATTTTTTTTCGAAATTTTTTTCAAAATTTTTTTCGAAAATTTTTTTTCAAAATTTTTTTTAAAAATTTTTTTCGAAAATTTTTTTTCAAAATTTTTTTCAAAATTTTTTTCGAAATTTTTTTTCAAAATTTTTTTTCAAAATTTTTTTCGATATTTTTTTCGAAAATTTTTTTTTGAAATTTTTTCAAAATTTTTTTCGAAAATTGTTTTCGAACTTTTTTCGAAAATTTTTTTCGTAAATTTTTTTCGAAAATTTTTTTTCAAAATTTTTTTCGAAAATTTTTTTTTGAAATTTTTTCAAAATTTTTTTCAAAAATTTTTTTCGAAATTTTTTTCGAAAATTTTTTTCGAAAATTTTTTTTCGAAATTTTTTTCAAAATTTTTTTCGAAAATTTTTTTTCAAAATTTTTTTAAAAAATTTTTTTCGAAAATTTTTTTTCAAAATTTTTTTCAAAATTTTTTTCGAAAATTTTTTTCAAATTTTATTTTTGAAAATTTTTTTAAAAAATTTTTTTCAAAATTTTTTTCGAAAATTTTTTTCAAAATTTTTTTTCAAAATTTTTTTTGGGAATTTTTTTCAAATTTTTTTTCGAAAATTTTTTTTCAAAATTTTTTCAAAATTTTTTTCGAAAATGTTTTTCAAAATTTTTTTCAAAATTTTTTTTTCAAAATTTTTTTCAAAATTTGTTTCGAAATTTTTTTTCAAAATTTTTTTCGAAAATTTTTTTCAAAATTTTTTTCGAAATTTTTTTTCAAAATTTTTTTTCAAAATTTTTTTCGATATTTTTTTCGAAATTTTTTTCGAAAATTTTTTTCGAAAATTTTTTTTCGAAATTTTCTTCAAAATTTTTTTCGAAAATTTTTTTCGTAAATTTTTTTACAAAATTTTTTTTGAAAATTTTTTTCAAATTATTTTTTAAAATTTTTTCCAAAAATTTTTTTTTGAAATTTTTTCAAAATTTTTTTCGAAATTTTTTTCGAAATTTTTTTTCGAAATTTTTTTCAAAATTTTTTTCGAAATTTTTTTTTTCGAAAATTTTTTTCGAAAATTTTTTTCGAAAATTTTTTTTGAAAATTTTTTTTCGAAAATTTTTTTCGAAAATTTTTTTTCAAAATTTTTTTCAAAAATTTTTTTTTCAAAATGTTTTTCAAAAATTTTTTTTTGAAATTTTTTTCAAAATTTTTTTCGAAATTTTTTTCGAAAATTTTTTTTTAATATTTTTTTTCGAAATTTTTTTCAAAATTTTTTTCGAAAATTTTTTCTCAAATTTTTTTTTTTTAATTTTTTTTGAAAAAAATTTTTGAAAATTTTTTTTAAAAATTTTTTTCGAAAATTTTTTTTCAAAATTTTTTTCAAATTTTTTTCGAAAATTTTTTTTTCAAAATTTCTTTCGTAAATTTTTTTTTGAAATTTTTTTCGAAATTTTTTTCGAAAATTTTTTTCGAAATTTTTTTTCAAAATTTTTTTCGAAAATTTTTTTTCAAAATTTTTTTTGGAAATTTTTTTCAAAATTTTTTTCGAAAATTTTTTTTCAAAATTTTTTTTCAAAATTTTTTTCGAAAATTTTTTTCCAAATTTTTTTCAAAATTTTTTTTCAAAATTTTTTTCAAAATTTTTTTCAAAATTTTTTTCAAATTTTTTTTGAAATTTTTTTCGAAAATTTTTTTCGAAATTTTTTTGGAAAATTTTTTTCGAAAATTTTTTTCGAAAATTTTTTTCGAAAATTTTTTTTGAAAATTTTTTTTCAAAATTTTTCTGGAAATTTTTTTCAAAATTTTTTTCGAAAATTTTTTTCAAAATTTTTTTCGAAAATTTTTTTCAAAATTTTTTTCGAAAATTTTTTTCAAAATTTTTTTCAAAATTTTTTTTCGAAATTTTTTTCGAAATTTTTTTCGAAATTCTTTTCGAATATTTTTTTCGAAAATTTTTTTTCGAAATTTTTTTCAAAATTTTTTTTGAAAATTTTTTTCGTAAATTTTTTTAAAAAATTTTTTTCGAAAATTTTTTTCAAAATTTTTTTTCAAAATTTTTTTCGAAAATTTTTTTTAAAAATATTTTTCGAAAATTTTTTTTAAAAATTTTTTTCGAAAATTTTTTTTCAAAATTTTTTTCGAAAATTTTTTTTCAAAATTTTTTTCAAATTTTTTTTTGAAATTTTTTTCGAAAATTTTTTTTTGAAATTTTTTCAAAATTTTTTTCGAAATTTTTTTTGAAAATTGTTTTCGAAATTTTTTCGAAAATTTTTTTCGACAATTTTTTTTCAAAATTTTTTTCAAATTTTTTTTTGAAATTTTTTTCGAAAATTTTTTTCGAAATTTTTTCGAAAATTTTTTTCGAAAATTTTTTTTGAAAATTTTTTTTCAAAATTTTTTTTGGGAATTTTTTTCAAATTTTTTTTCGAAAATTTTTTTTCAAAATTTTTTCAAAATTTTTTTTGGAAAATTTTTTTCAAAATTTTTTTCAAAAATTTTTTTTCAAAATTTTTTTCAAAATTTATTTCGAAATTTTTTTTCAAAATTTTTTTCGAAAATTTTTTTCAAAATTTTTTTCGAAATTTTTTTTCAAAATTTTTTTTCAAAATTTTTTTCGATATTTTTTTCGAAAATTTTTTTTTGAAATTTTTTCAAAATTTTTTTCGAAAATTGTTTTCGAACTTTTTTCGAAAATTTTTTTCGAAAATTTTTTTTCAAAATTTTTTTCGAAAATTTTTTTTCAAAATTTTTTTCGAAAATTTTTTTTTGAAATTTTTTCAAAATTTTTTTCAAAAATTTTTTTCGAAATTTTTTTCGAAAATTTTTTTCGAAAATTTTTTTTCGAAATTTTTTTCAAAATTTTTTTCGAAAATTTTTTTTCAAAATTTTTTTTAAAAATTTTTTTCGAAAATTTTTTTTCAAAATTTTTTTCAAAATTTTTTTCGAAATTTTTTTTCAAAATTTTTTTTCAAAATTTTTTTCGATATTTTTTTCGAAAATTTTTTTTTGAAATTTTTTCAAAATTTTTTTCGAAAATTGTTTTCGAACTTTTTTCGAAAATTTTTTTCGAAAATTTTTTTCGAAAATTTTTTTTCAAAATTTTTTTCGAAAATTTTTTTTTGAAATTTTTTCAAAATTTTTTTCAAAAATTTTTTTCGAAATTTTTTTCGAAAATTTTTTTCGAAAATTTTTTTTCGAAATTTTTTTCAAAATTTTTTTCGAAAATTTTTTTTCAAAATTTTTTTAAAAAATTTTTTTCGAAAATTTTTTTTCAAAATTTTTTTCAAAATTTTTTTCGAAAATTTTTTTCAAATTTTATTTTTGAAAATTTTTTTAAAAAATTTTTTTCAAAATTTTTTTCGAAAATTTTTTTCAAAATTTTTTTTCAAAATTTTTTTTGGGAATTTTTTTCAAATTTTTTTTCGAAAATTTTTTTTCAAAATTTTTTCAAAATTTTTTTCGAAAATGTTTTTCAAAATTTTTTTCAAAATTTTTTTTTCAAAATTTTTTTCAAAATTTGTTTCGAAATTTTTTTTCAAAATTTTTTTCGAAAATTTTTTTCAAAATTTTTTTCGAAATTTTTTTTCAAAATTTTTTTTCAAAATTTTTTTCGATATTTTTTTCGAAATTTTTTTCGAAAATTTTTTTCGAAAATTTTTTTTCGAAATTTTCTTCAAAATTTTTTTCGAAAATTTTTTTCGTAAATTTTTTTACAAAATTTTTTTCGAAAATTTTTTTCAAATTATTTTTTAAAATTTTTTCCAAAAATTTTTTTTTGAAATTTTTTCAAAATTTTTTTCGAAATTTTTTTCGAAATTTTTTTTCGAAATTTTTTTCAAAATTTTTTTCGAAATTTTTTTTTTCGAAAATTTTTTTCGAAAATTTTTTTCGAAAATTTTTTTTGAAAATTTTTTTTCGAAAATTTTTTTCGAAAATTTTTTTTCAAAATTTTTTTCAAAAATTTTTTTTTCAAAATGTTTTTCGAAAATTTTTTTTGAAATTTTTTTCAAAATTTTTTTCGAAATTTTTTTCGAAAATTTTTTTTTAATATTTTTTTTCGAAATTTTTTTCAAAATTTTTTTCGAAAATTTTTTCTCAAAATTTTTTTTTTTAATTTTTTTTGAAAAAAATTTTTGAAAATTTTTTTTAAAAATTTTTTTCGAAAATTTTTTTTCAAAATTTTTTTCAAATTTTTTTCGAAAATTTTTTTTCAAAATTTTTTTCGTAAATTTTTTTTTGAAATTTTTTTCGAAATTTTTTTCGAAAATTTTTTTCGAAATTTTTTTTCAAAATTTTTTTCGAAAATTTTTTTTCAAAATTTTTTTTGGAAATTTTTTTCAAAATTTTTTTCGAAAATTTTTTTTCAAAATTTTTTTTCAAAATTTTTTTCGAAAATTTTTTTCAAAATTTTTTTCAAAATTTTTTTTCAAAATTTTTTTCAAAATTTTTTTCAAAATTTTTTTCAAATTTTTTTTGAAATTTTTTTCGAAAATTTTTTTCGAAATTTTTTTGGAAAATTTTTTTCGAAAATTTTTTTCGAAAATTTTTTTCGAAAATTTTTTTTGAAAATTTTTTTTCAAAATTTTTCTGGAATTTTTTTTCAAAATTTTTTTCGAAAATTTTTTTCAAAATTTTTTTCGAAAATTTTTTTCAAAATTTTTTTCGAAAATTTTTTTCAAAATTTTTTTCAAAATTTTTTTTCGAAATTTTTTTCGAAACTTTTTTCGAAATTCTTTTCGAATATTTTTTTCGAAAATTTTTTTTCGAAATTTTTTTCAAAATTTTTTTTGAAAATTTTTTTTGTAAATTTTTTTAAAAAATTTTTTTCGAAAATTTTTTTCAAAATTTTTTTTCAAAATTTTTTTCGAAAGTTTTTTTTCAAATTTTTTTTGAAAATTTTTTAAAAAAATTTTTTTCAAATTTTTTTTAAAAATGTTTTTCGAAAATTTTTTTTTGAAATTTTTTTCAAAATTTTTTTCGAAATTTTTTTCGAAAATTTTTTTTGAAAATTTTTTTCAAAATTTTTTCGAAAATTTTTTTAAAAAATTTTTTTCAAAATTTTTTTCGAAAATTTTTTTCAAAATGTTTTTCGAAAATTTTTTTTTGAAATTTTTTTGAAATTTTTTTCGAAAATTTTTTTAAAAATTTTTTTTGAAAATTTTTTTAAAAAATTTTTTTAAAAATTTTTTTAAAAAATTTTTTTAAAAATTTTTTTAAAAAATTTTTTTAAAAATTTTTTTTGAAAATTTTTTTCAAAATTTTTTTAAAAATTTTTTTCAAAATTTTTTTTTTAAAATTTTTTTCGAAAATTTTTTTCGAAAATTTTTTTTCAAATTTTTTTTTGGAAATTTTTTCAAAATATTTTTCGAAAATTTTTTTTCAAAATTTTTTTTCAAAATTTTTTCAATTTTTTTTTCGAAAATTTTTTTTAAAATTTTTTTTCAAAATTTTATTCGAAAATTTTTTTTCATAATTTTTTTCGAAAATTTTTTTTCAAAATTTTTTTCAAATTTTTTTTTGAAATTTTTTTCGAAAATTTTTTTTTGAAATTTTTTCAAAATTTTTTTCGAAAATTGTTTTCGAAATTTTTTCGAAAATTTTTTTCGAAAATTTTTTTCGAAAATTTTTTTTCAAAATTTTTTTCGAAAATTTTTTTTTGAAATTTTTTCAAAATTTTTTTTAAAAATTTTTTTCGAAATTTTTTTCGAAAATTTTTTTCGAAAATTTTTTTTCGAAATTTTTTTCAAAATTTTTTTCGAAAATTTTTTTTCAATTTTTTTTTTAAAATTTTTTTCGAAAATTTTTTTTCAAAATTTTTTTCAAAACTTTTTTCGAAAATTTTTTTCGAAAATTTTTTTTCAAAATTTTTTTCGAAAATTTTTTTTTGAAATTTTTTCAAAATTTTTTTCAAAAATTTTTTTCGAAATTTTTTTCGAAAATTTTTTTCGAAAATTTTTTTTCGAAATTTTTTTCAAAATTTTTTTCGAAATTTTTTTTCAAAATTTTTTTTAAAAATTTTTTTCGAAAATTTTTTTTCAAAATTTTTTTCACAATTTTTTTCGAAAATTTTTTTCAAATTTTATTTTTGAAAATTTTTTTCGAAAATTTTTTTCAAAATTTTTTTTCAAAATTTTTTTTGGGAATTTTTTTCAAATTTTTTTTCGAAAATTTTTTTTCAAAATTTTTTCAAAATTTTTTTCGAAAATTTTTTTCAAAATTTTTTTCAAAATTTTTTTTTAAAAATTTTTTTCAAAATTTATTTCGAAATTTTTTTTCAAAATTTTTTTCGAAAATTTTTTTCAAAATTTTTTTCGAAATTTTTTTTCAAAATTTTTTTTCAAAATTTTTTTCGATATTTTTTTCGAAATTTTTTTCGAAAATTTTTTTCGAAATTTTTTTCGAAAATTTTTTTCGAAAATTTTTTTTCGAAATTTTCTTCAAAATGTTTTTCGAAAATTTTTTTCGTAAATTTTTTTACAAAATTTTTTTCGAAAATTTTTTTCAAATTATTTTTTAAAATTTTTTCCAAAAATTTTTTTTTGAAATTTTTTCAAAATTTTTTTCGAAATTTTTTTCGAAAATTTTTTTCGAAATTTTTTTTCGAAATTTTTTTCAAAATTTTTTTCGAAATTTTTTTTTTCGAAAATTTTTTTCGAAAATTTTTTTCGAAAATTTTTTTTGAAAATTTTTTTTCGAAAATTTTTTTCGAAAATTTTTTTTCAAAATTTTTTTCAAAAATTTTTTTTTCCAAAATGTTTTTCGAAAATTTTTTTTTGAAATTTTTTTCAAAATTTTTTTCGAAATTTTTTTCGAAAATTTTTTTGTAATATTTTTTTTCGAAATTTTTTTCAAAATTTTTTTCGAAAATTTTTTCTCAAAATTTTTTTTTTTAATTTTTTTTGAAAAAAATTTTTGAAAATTTTTTTTAAAAATTTTTTTCGAAAATTTTTTTTCAAAATTTTTTTCAAATTTTTTTCGAAAATTTTTTTTTCAAAATTTTTTTCGTAAATTTTTTTTTGAAATTTTTTTCGAAATTTTTTTCGAAAATTTTTTTCGAAATTTTTTTTCAAAATTTTTTTCGAAAATTTTTTTTCAAAATTTTTTTTGGAAATTTTTTTCAAAATTTTTTTCGAAAATTTTTTTTCAAAATTTTTTTTCAAAATTTTTTTCGAAAATTTTTTTCAAAATTTTTTTCAAAATTTTTTTTCAAAATTTTTTTCAAAATTTTTTTCAAAATTTTTTTCAAATTTTTTTTGAAATTTTTTTCGAAAATGTTTTTCGAAATTTTTTCGAAAATTTTTTTCGAAAATTTTTTTCGAAAATTTTTTTTGAAAATTTTTTTTCAAAATTTTTCTGGAAATTTTTTTCAAAATTTTTTTCGAAAATTTTTTTCGAAAATTTTTTTCAAAATTTTTTTCAAAATTTTTTTTCGAAATTTTTTTCGAAATTTTTTTCGAAATTCTTTTCGAATATTTTTTTCGAAAATTTTTTTTCGAAATTTTTTTAAAAAATTTTTTTCGAAAATTTTTTTCAAAATTTTTTTTCAAATTTTTTTCGAAAGTTTTTTTTCAAATTTTTTTTGAAAATTTTTTAAAAAAATTTTTTTCAAATTTTTTTTAAAAATGTTTTTCGAAAATTTTTTTTTGAAATTTTTTTCAAACTTTTTTTCGAAATTTTTTTCGAAAATTTTTTTTGAAAATTTTTTTCAAAATTTTTTCGAAAATTTTTTTAAAAAATTTTTTTCAAAATTTTTTTAAAAAATTTTTTTCAAAATTTTTTTCGAAAATTTTTTTCAAAATGTTTTTCGAAAATTTTTTTTTGAAATTTTTTTGAAATTTTTTTCGAAAATTTTTTTAAAAATTTTTTTTGAAAATTTTTTTAAAAAATTTTTTTAAAAATTTTTTTCGAAAATTTTTTTCAAAATTTTTTTAAAAATTTTTTTCAAAATTTTTTTTTTTAAATTTTTTTCGAAAATTTTTTTCGAAAATTTTTTTTCAAATTTTTTTTTGGAAATTTTTTCAAAATATTTTTCGAAAATTTTTTTTCAAAATTTTTTTTCAAAATTTTTTCAATTTTTTTTTCGAAAATTTTTTTTCAAAATTTTTTTTCAAAATTTTATTCGAAAATTTTTTTTCATAATTTTTTTCGAAAATTTTTTTTCAAAATTTTTTTCAAATTTTTTTTTGAAATTTTTTTCGAAAATTTTTTTTTGAAATTTTTTCAAAATTTTCTTCGAAAATTGTTTTCGAAATTTTTTCGAAAATTTTTTTCGAAAATTTTTTTCGAAAATTTTTTTTCAAAATTTTTTTCGAAAATTTTTTTTTGAAATTTTTTCAAAATTTTTTTCAAAAATTTTTTTCGAAATTTTTTTCGAAAATTTTTTTCGAAAATTTTTTTTCGAAATTTTTTTCAAAATTTTTTTCGAAAATTTTTTTTCAATTTTTTTTTTTAAATTTTTTTCGAAAATTTTTTTTCAAAATTTTTTTCAAAACTTTTTTCGAAAATTTTTTTCAAATTTTTTTTTTGAAAATTTTTTTAAAAAATTTTTTTCAAAATTTTTTTCGAAAATTTTTTTCAAAATTTTTTAAAAATTTTTTTCGAAAATTTTTTTTAAAAATTTTTTTCGAAAATTTTTTTTAAAAATTTTTTTCGAAAATTTTTTTTCAAAATTTTTTTCGAAAATTTTTTTTCAAAATTTTTTTCAAATTTTTTTTTGAAATTTTTTTCGAAAATTTTTTTTTGAAATTTTTTCAAAATTTTTTTCGAAATTTTTTTTGAAAATTGTTTTCGAAATTTTTTCGAAAATTTTTTTCGACAATTTTTTTTTTAAATTTTTTTCAAATTTTTTTTTGAAATTTTTTTCGAAAATTTTTTTCGAAATTTTTTCGAAAATTTTTTTCGAAAATTTTTTTTGAAAATTTTTTTTCAAAATTTTTTTTGGGAATTTTTTTCAAATTTTTTTTCGAAAATTTTTTTTCAAAATTTTTTCAAAATTTTTTTTGGAAAATTTTTTTCAAAATTTTTTTCAAAAATTTTTTTTCAAAATTTTTTTCAAAATTTATTTCGAAATTTTTTTTCAAAATTTTTTTCGAAAATTTTTTTCAAAATTTTTTTCGAAATTTTTTTTCAAAATTTTTTTTCAAAATTTTTTTCGATATTTTTTTCGAAAATTTTTTTTTGAAATTTTTTCAAAATTTTTTTCGAAAATTGTTTTCGAACTTTTTTCGAAAATTTTTTTCGAAAATTTTTTTCGAAAATTTTTTTTCAAAATTTTTTTCGAAAATTTTTTTTTGAAATTTTTTCAAAATTTTTTTCAAAAATTTTTTTCGAAATTTTTTTCGAAAATTTTTTTCAAAAATTTTTTTTCAAAATTTTTTTCAAAATTTTTTTCGAAAATTTTTTTTCAAAATTTTTTTTAAAAATTTTTTTCGAAAATTTTTTTTCAAAATTTTTTTCAAAATTTTTTTCGAAAATTTTTTTCAAATTTTATTTTTGAAAATTTTTTTAAAAAATTTTTTTCAAAATTTTTTTCGAAAATTTTTTTCAAAATTTTTTTTCAAAATTTTTTTTGGGAATTTTTTTCAAATGTTTTTGCGAAAATTTTTTTTCAAAATTTTTTCAAAATTTTTTTCAAAATTTTTTTCAAAATTTTTTTTTCAAAATTTTTTTCAAAATTTATTTCGAAATTTTTTTTCAAAATTTTTTTCGAAAATTTTTTTCAAAATTTTTTTCGAAATTTTTTTTCAAAATTTTTTTTCAAAATTTTTTTCGATATTTTTTTCGAAATTTTTTTCGAAAATTTTTTTCGAAAATTTTTTTTCGAAATTTTCTTCAAAATTTTTTTTGAAAATTTTTTTCGTAAATTTTTTTACAAAATTTTTTTCGAAAATTTTTTTCAAATTATTTTTTAAAATTTTTTCCAAAAATTTTTTTTTGAAATTTTTTCAAAATTTTTTTCGAAATTTTTTTCGAAAATTTTTTTCGAAATTTTTTTTCGAAATTTTTTTCAAAATTTTTTTCGAAATTTTTTTTTTCGAAAATTTTTTTCGAAAATTTTTTTCGAAAATTTTTTTTGAAAATTTTTTTTCGAAAATTTTTTTCGAAAATTTTTTTTCAAAATTTTTTTCAAAATTTTTTTTTTCAAAATGTTTTTCGAAAATTTTTTTTTGAAATTTTTTTCAAATTTTTTTTCGAAATTTTTTTCGAAAATTTTTTTTTAATATTTTTTTTCGAAATTTTTTTCAAAATTTTTTTAAAAATTTTTTTCAAAATTTTTTTTTTTTAATTTTTTTCGAAAATTTTTTTCGAAAATTTTTTTTCAAATTTTTTTTTGGAAATTTTTTCAAAATATTTTTCGAAAATTTTTTTTCAAAATTTTTTTTCAAAATTTTTTCAATTTTTTTTTCGAAAATTTTTTTCAAAATTTTTTTTCAAAATTTTATTCGAAAATTTTTTTTCATAATTTTTTTCGAAAATTTTTTTTCAAAATTTTTTTCAAATTTTTTTTTGAAATTTTTTTCGAAAATTTTTTTTTGAAATTTTTTCAAAATTTTTTTCGAAAATTGTTTTCGAAATTTTTTCGAAAATTTTTTTCGAAAATTTTTTTCGAAAATTTTTTTTCAAAATTTTTTTCGAAAATTTTTTTTTGAAATTTTTTCAAAATTTTTTTCAAAAATTTTTTTCGAAATTTTTTTCGAAAATTTTTTTCAAAAATTTTTTTTCGAAATTTTTTTCAAAATTTTTTTCGAAAATTTTTTTTCAATTTTTTTTTAAAAATTTTTTTCGAAAATTTTTTTTCAAAATTTTTTTCAAAACTTTTTTCGAAAATTTTTATCAAATTTTTTTTTTGAAAATTTTTTTAAAAAATTTTTTTCAAAATTTTTTTCGAAAATTTTTTTCAAAATTTTTTAAAAATTTTTTTCGAAAATTTTTTTTAAAAATATTTTTCGAAAATTTTTTTTAAAAATTTTTTTCGAAAATTTTTTTTCAAAATTTTTTTCGAAAATTTTTTTTCAAAATTTTTTTCAAATTTTTTTTTGAAATTTTTTTCGAAAATTTTTTTTTGAAATTTTTTCAAAATTTTTTTCGAAATTTTTTTTGAAAATTGTTTTCGAAATTTTTTCGAAAATTTTTTTCGACAATTTTTTTTCAAAATTTTTTTCAAATTTTTTTTTGAAATTTTTTTCGAAAATTTTTTTCGAAATTTTTTCGAAAATTTTTTTCGAAAATTTTTTTTGAAAATTTTTTTTCAAAATTTTTTTTGGGAATTTTTTTCAAATTTTTTTTCGAAAATTTTTTTTCA
This sequence comes from Uropetala carovei, assembly GCA_036926305.1. NCBI lineage: Eukaryota > Metazoa > Arthropoda > Insecta > Odonata > Petaluridae > Uropetala > Uropetala carovei. The sequence continues at coordinate 133,265 of JAXCHB010000354.1, forward strand.
AAATTTTTTCAAAATTTTTTTTGGAAAATTTTTTTCAAAATTTTTTTCAAAAATTTTTTTTCAAAATTTTTTTCAAAATTTATTTCGAAATTTTTTTTCAAAATTTTTTTCGAAAATTTTTTTCAAAATTTTTTTCGAAATTTTTTTTCAAAATTTTTTTTCAAAATTTTTTTCGATATTTTTTTCGAAAATTTTTTTTTGAAATTTTTTCAAAATTTTTTTCGAAAATTGTTTTCGAACTTTTTTCGAAAATTTTTTTCGAAAATTTTTTTTCAAAATTTTTTTCGAAAATTTTTTTTCAAAATTTTTTTCGAAAATTTTTTTTTGAAATTTTTTCAAAATTTTTTTCAAAAATTTTTTTCGAAATTTTTTTCGAAAATTTTTTTCGAAAATTTTTTTTCGAAATTTTTTTCAAAATTTTTTTCGAAAATTTTTTTTTAAAATTTTTTTTAAAAATTTTTTTCGAAAATTTTTTTTCAAAATTTTTTTCAAAATTTTTTTCGAAAATTTTTTTCAAATTTTATTTTTGAAAATTTTTTTAAAAAATTTTCTTCAAAATTTTTTTCGAAAATTTTTTTCAAAATTTTTTTTCAAAATTTTTTTTGGGAATTTTTTTCAAATTTTTTTTCGAAAATTTTTTTTCAAAATTTTTTCAAAATTTTTTTCGAAAATGTTTTTCAAAATTTTTTTCAAAATTTTTTTTTCAAAATTTTTTTCAAAATTTATTTCGAAATTTTTTTTCAAAATTTTTTTTGAAAATTTTTTTCAAAATTTTTTTCGAAATTTTTTTTCAAAATTTTTTTTCAAAATTTTTTTCGATATTTTTTTCGAAATTTTTTTCGAAAATTTTTTTCGAAAATTTTTTTTCGAAATTTTCTTCAAAATTTTTTTTGAAAATTTTTTTCGTAAATTTTTTTACAAAATTTTTTTCGAAAATTTTTTTCAAATTATTTTTTAAAATTTTTTCCAAAAATTTTTTTTTGAAATTTTTTCAAAATTTTTTTCGAAATTTTTTTCGAAAATTTTTTTCGAAATTTTTTTTCGAAATTTTTTTCAAAATTTTTTTCGAAATTTTTTTTTTCGAAAATTTTTTTCGAAAATTTTTTTCGAAAATTTTTTTTGAAAATTTTTTTTCGAAAATTTTTTTCGAAAATTTTTTTTCAAAATTTTTTTCAAAATTTTTTTTTTCAAAATGTTTTTCGAAAATTTTTTTTTGAAATTTTTTTCAAATTTTTTTTCGAAATTTTTTTCGAAAATTTTTTTTTAATATTTTTTTTCGAAATTTTTTTCAAAATTTTTTTCGAAAATTTTTTCTCAAAATTTTTTTTTTTAATTTTTTTTGAAAAAAATTTTTGAAAATTTTTTTTAAAAATTTTTTTCGAAAATTTTTTTTCAAAATTTTTTTCAAATTTTTTTCGAAAATTTTTTTTTCAAAATTTTTTTCGTAAATTTTTTTTTGAAATTTTTTTCGAAATTTTTTTCGAAAATTTTTTTCGAAATTTTTTTTCAAAAGTTTTTTCGAAAATTTTTTTTCAAAATTTTTTTTGGAAATTTTTTTCAAAATTTTTTTCGAAAATTTTTTTTCAAAATTTTTTTTCAAAATTTTTTTCGAAAATTTTTTTCAAAATTTTTTTCAAAATTTTTTTTCAAAATTTTTTTCAAAATTTTTTTCAAAATTTTTTTCAAATTTTTTTTGAAATTTTTCGAAATTTTTTCGAAAATTTTTTTCGAAAATTTTTTTCGAAAATTTTTTTTGAAAATTTTTTTTCAAAATTTTTCTGGAAATTTTTTTCAAAATTTTTTTCGAAAATTTTTTTCGAAAATTTTTTTCAAAATTTTTTTCAAAATTTTTTTTCGAAATTTTTTTCAAATTTTTTTTTGAAATTTTTTTCGAAAATTTTTTTTTGAAATTTTTTCAAAATTTTTTTCGAAATTTTTTTTGAAAATTGTTTTCGAAATTCTTTCGAAAATTTTTTTCGACAATTTTTTTTCAAAATTTTTTTCAAATTTTTTTTTGAAATTTTTTTCGAAAATTTTTTTCGAAATTTTTTCGAAAATTTTTTTCGAAAATTTTTTTTGAAAATTTTTTTTCAAAATTTTTTTTGGGAATTTTTTTCAAATTTTTTTTCGAAAATTTTTTTTCAAAATTTTTTCAAAATTTTTTTTGGAAAATTTTTTTCAAAATTTTTTTCAAAAATTTTTTTTCAAAATTTTTTTCAAAATTTATTTCGAAATTTTTTTTCAAAATTTTTTTCGAAAATTTTTTTCAAAATTTTTTTCGAAATTTTTTTTCAAAATTTTTTTTCAAAATTTTTTTCGATATTTTTTTCGAAAATTTTTTTTTGAAATTTTTTCAAAATTTTTTTCGAAAATTGTTTTCGAACTTTTTTCGAAAATTTTTTTCGAAAATTTTTTTTCAAAATTTTTTTCGAAAATTTTTTTTCAAAATTTTTTTCGAAAATTTTTTTTTGAAATTTTTTCAAAATTTTTTTCAAAAATTTTTTTCGAAATTTTTTTCGAAAATTTTTTTCGAAAATTTTTTTTCGAAATTTTTTTCAAAATTTTTTTCGAAAATTTTTTTTTTAAATTTTTTTTAAAAATTTTTTTCGAAAATTTTTTTTCAAAATTTTTTTCAAAATTTTTTTCGAAAATTTTTTTCAAATTTTATTTTTGAAAATTTTTTTAAAAAATTTTCTTCAAAATTTTTTTCGAAAATTTTTTTCAAAATTTTTTTTCAAAATTTTTTTTGGGAATTTTTTTCAAATTTTTTTTCGAAAATTTTTTTTCAAAATTTTTTCAAAATTTTTTTCGAAAATGTTTTTCAAAATTTTTTTCAAAATTTTTTTTTCAAAATTTTTTTCAAAATTTATTTCGAAATTTTTTTTCAAAATTTTTTTTGAAAATTTTTTTCAAAATTTTTTTCGAAATTTTTTTTCAAAATTTTTTTTCAAAATTTTTTTCGATATTTTTTTCGAAATTTTTTTCGAAAATTTTTTTCGAAAATTTTTTTTCGAAATTTTCTTCAAAATTTTTTTCGTAAATTTTTTTACAAAATTTTTTTCGAAAATTTTTTTCAAATTATTTTTTAAAATTTTTTCCAAAAATTTTTTTTTGAAATTTTTTCAAAATTTTTTTCGAAATTTTTTTCGAAATTTTTTTTCGAAATTTTTTTCAAAATTTTTTTCGAAATTTTTTTTTTCGAAAATTTTTTTCGAAAATTTTTTTCGAAAATTTTTTTCGAAAATTTTTTTTGAAAATTTTTTTTCGAAAATTTTTTTCGAAAATTTTTTTTCAAAATTTTTTTCAAAAATTTTTTTTTCAAAATGTTTTTCGAAAATTTTTTTTTGAAATTTTTTTCAAAATTTTTTTCGAAATTTTTTTCGAAAATTTTTTTTTAATATTTTTTTTCGAAATTTTTTTCAAAATTTTTTTCGAAAATTTTTTCTCAAAATTTTTTTTTTTAATTTTTTTTGAAAAAAATTTTTGAAAATTTTTTTAAAAAATTTTTTTCGAAAATTTTTTTTCAAAATTTTTTTCAAATTTTTTTCGAAAATTTTTTTTTCAAAATTTTTTTCGTAAATTTTTTTTTGAAATTTTTTTCGAAATTTTTTTCAAAATTTTTTTCGAAATTTTTTTTTTCGAAAATTTTTTTCGAAAATTTTTTTCGAAAATTTTTTTCGAAAATTTTTTTTGAAAATTTTTTTTCGAAAATTTTTTTCGAAAATTTTTTTTCAAAATTTTTTTCAAAAATTTTTTTTTCAAAATGTTTTTCGAAAATTTTTTTTTGAAATTTTTTTCAAAATTTTTTTCGAAATTTTTTTCGAAAATTTTTTTTTAATATTTTTTTTCGAAATTTTTTTCAAAATTTTTTTCGAAAATTTTTTCTCAAAATTTTTTTTTTTAATTTTTTTTGAAAAAAATTTTTGAAAATTTTTTTTAAAAATTTTTTTCGAAAATTTTTTTTCAAAATTTTTTTCAAATTTTTTTCGAAAATTTTTTTTTCAAAATTTTTTTCGTAAATTTTTTTTTGAAATTTTTTTCGAAATTTTTTTCGAAAATTTTTTTCGAAATTTTTTTTCAAAATTTTTTTCGAAAATTTTTTTTCAAAATTTTTTTTGGAAATTTTTTTCAAAATTTTTTTCGAAAATTTTTTTTGAAAATTTTTTTTAAAAATTTTTTTCGAAAATTTTTTTTCAAAATTTTTTTCAAATTTTTTTCGAAAATTTTTTTTTCAAAATTTTTTTCGAAAATTTTTTTTTGAAATTTTTTCAAAATTTTTTTCAAAAATTTTTTTCGAAATTTTTTTCGAAAATTTTTTTCGAAAATTTTTTTTCGAAATTTTTTTCAAAATTTTTTTCGAAAATTTTTTTTCAAAATTTTTTTAAAAAATTTTTTTCGAAAATTTTTTTTCAAAATTTTTTTCAAAATTTTTTTCGAAAATTTTTTTCAAAATTTTTTTCGAAAATTTTTTTCAAAATTTTTTTTCAAAATTTTTTTTGGGAATTTTTTTCAAAATTTTTTTTCAAAATTTTTTTTGGGAATTTTTTTCAAATTTTTTTTCGAAAATTTTTTTTCAAAATTTTTTCAAAATTTTTTTCGAAAATGTTTTTCAAAATTTTTTTCAAAATTTTTTTTTCAAAATTTTTTTCAAAATTTGTTTCGAAATTTTTTTTCAAAATTTTTTTCGAAAATTTTTTTCAAAATTTTTTTCGAAATTTTTTTTCACAATTTTTTTTCAAAATTTTTTTCGATATTTTTTTCGAAATTTTTTTCGAAAATTTTTTTCGAAAATTTTTTTTCGAAATTTTCTTCAAAATTTTTTTCGTAAATTTTTTTACAAAATTTTTTTCGAAAATTTTTTTCAAATTATTTTTTAAAATTTTTTCCAAAAATTTTTTTTTGAAATTTTTTCAAAATTTTTTTCGAAATTTTTTTCGAAATTTTTTTTCGAAATTTTTTTCAAAATTTTTTTCGAAATTTTTTTTTTCGAAAATTTTTTTCGAAAATTTTTTTCGAAAATTTTTTTTGAAAATTTTTTTTCGAAAATTTTTTTCGAAAATTTTTTTTCAAAATTTTTTTCAAAAATTTTTTTTTCAAAATGTTTTTCGAAAATTTTTTTTTGAAATTTTTTTCAAAATTTTTTTCGAAATTTTTTTCGAAAATTTTTTTTTAATATTTTTTTTCGAAATTTTTTTCAAAATTTTTTTCGAAAATTTTTTCTCAAAATTTTTTTTTTTAATTTTTTTTGAAAAAAATTTTTGAAAATTTTTTTTAAAAATTTTTTTCGAAAATTTTTTTTCAAAATTTTTTTCAAATTTTTTTCGAAAATTTTTTTTCAAAATTTTTTTCGTAAATTTTTTTTTGAAATTTTTTTCGAAATTTTTTTCGAAAATTTTTTTCGAAATTTTTTTTCAAAATTTTTTTCGAAAATTTTTTTTCAAAATTTTTTTTGGAAATTTTTTTCAAAATTTTTTTCGAAAATTTTTTTTCAAAATTTTTTTTCAAAATTTTTTTCGAAAATTTTTTTCAAAATTTTTTTCAAAATTTTTTTTCAAAATTTTTTTCAAAATTTTTTTCAAAATTTTTTTCAAATTTTTTTTGAAATTTTTTTCGAAAATTTTTTTCGAAATTTTTTTGGAAAATTTTTTTCGAAAATTTTTTTCGAAAATTTTTTTCGAAAATTTTTTTTGAAAATTTTTTTTCAAAATTTTTCTGGAAATTTTTTTCAAAATTTTTTTCGAAAATTTTTTTCAAAATTTTTTTCGAAAATTTTTTTCAAAATTTTTTTCGAAAATTTTTTTCAAAATTTTTTTCAAAATTTTTTTTCGAAATTTTTTTCGAAATTTTTTTCGAAATTCTTTTCGAATATTTTTTTCGAAAATTTTTTTTCGAAATTTTTTTCAAAATTTTTTTTGAAAATTTTTTTCGTAAATTTTTTTAAAAAATTTTTTTCGAAAATTTTTTTCAAAATTTTTTTTCAAAATTTTTTTCGAAAGTTTTTTTTCAAATTTTTTTTGAAAATTTTTTAAAAAAATTTTTTTCAAATTTTTTTTAAAAATGTTTTTCGAAAATTTTTTTTTAAAATTTTTTTCAAAATTTTTTTCGAAATTTTTTTCGAAAATTTTTTTTGAAAATTTTTTTCAAAATTTTTTCGAAAATTTTTTTAAAAACTTTTTTTCAAAATTTTTTTCGAAAATTTTTTTCAAAATGTTTTTCGAAAATTTTTTTTTGAAATTTTTTTGAAATTTTTTTCGAAAATTTTTTTAAAAATTTTTTTTGAAAATTTTTTTAAAAAATTTTTTTAAAAATTTTTTTTGAAAATTTTTTTCAAAATTTTTTTAAAAATTTTTTTCAAAATTTTTTTTTTAAAATTTTTTTCGAAAATTTTTTTCGAAAATTTTTTTTCAAATTTTTTTTTGGAAATTTTTTCAAAATATTTTTCGAAAATTTTTTTTCAAAATTTTTTTTCAAAATTTTTTCAATTTTTTTTTCGAAAATTTTTTTTAAAATTTTTTTTCAAAATTTTATTCGAAAATTTTTTTTCATAATTTTTTTCGAAAATTTTTTTTCAAAATTTTTTTCAAATTTTTTTTTGAAATTTTTTTCGAAAATTTTTTTTTGAAATTTTTTCAAAATTTTTTTCGAAAATTGTTTTCGAAATTTTTTCGAAAATTTTTTTCGAAAATTTTTTTTCAAAATTTTTTTCGAAAATTTTTTTTTGAAATTTTTTCAAAATTTTTTTTAAAAATTTTTTTCGAAATTTTTTTCGAAAATTTTTTTCGAAAATTTTTTTTCGAAATTTTTTTCAAAATTTTTTTCGAAAATTTTTTTTCAATTTTTTTTTTAAAATTTTTTTCGAAAATTTTTTTTCAAAATTTTTTTCAAAACTTTTTTCGAAAATTTTTTTCGAAAATTTTTTTTCAAAATTTTTTTCGAAAATTTTTTTTTGAAATTTTTTCAAAATTTTTTTCAAAAATTTTTTTCGAAATTTTTTTCGAAAATTTTTTTCGAAAATTTTTTTTCGAAATTTTTTTCAAAATTTTTTTCGAAATTTTTTTTCAAATTTTTTTTTAAAAATTTTTTTCGAAAATTTTTTTTCAAAATTTTTTTCACAATTTTTTTCGAAAATTTTTTTCAAATTTTATTTTTGAAAATTTTTTTAAAAAATTTTTTTCAAAATTTTTTTCGAAAATTTTTTTCAAAATTTTTTTTCAAAATTTTTTTTGGGAATTTTTTTCAAATTTTTTTTCGAAAATTTTTTTTCAAAATTTTTTCAAAATTTTTTTCGAAAATTTTTTTCAAAATTTTTTTCAAAATTTTTTTTTAAAAATTTTTTTCAAAATTTATTTCGAAATTTTTTTTCAAAATTTTTTTCGAAAATTTTTTTCAAAATTTTTTTCGAAATTTTTTTTCAAAATTTTTTTTCAAAATTTTTTTCGATATTTTTTTCGAAATTTTTTTCGAAAATTTTTTTCGAAATTTTTTTCGAAAATTTTTTTCGAAAATTTTTTTTCGAAATTTTCTTCAAAATTTTTTTCGAAAATTTTTTTCGTAAATTTTTTTACAAAATTTTTTTCGAAAATTTTTTTCAAATTATTTTTTAAAATTTTTTCCAAAAATTTTTTTTTGAAATTTTTTCAAAATTTTTTTCGAAATTTTTTTCGAAAATTTTTTTCGAAATTTTTTTTCGAAATTTTTTTCAAAATTTTTTTCGAAATTTTTTTTTTCGAAAATTTTTTTCGAAAATTTTTTTCGAAAATTTTTTTTGAAAATTTTTTTTCGAAAATTTTTTTCGAAAATTTTTTTTCAAAATTTTTTTCAAAAATTTTTTTTTCCAAAATGTTTTTCGAAAATTTTTTTTTGAAATTTTTTTCAAAATTTTTTTCGAAATTTTTTTCGAAAATTTTTTTGTAATATTTTTTTTCGAAATTTTTTTCAAAATTTTTTTCGAAAATTTTTTCTCAAAATTTTTTTTTTTAATTTTTTTTGAAAAAAATTTTTGAAAATTTTTTTTAAAAATTTTTTTCGAAAATTTTTTTTCAAAATTTTTTTCAAATTTTTTTCGAAAATTGTTTTTTCAAAATTTTTTTCGTAAATTTTTTTTTGAAATTTTTTTCGAAATTTTTTTCGAAAATTTTTTTCGAAATTTTTTTTCAAAATTTTTTTCGAAAATTTTTTTTCAAAATTTTTTTTGGAAATTTTTTTCAAAATTTTTTTCGAAAATTTTTTTTCAAAATTTTTTTTCAAAATTTTTTTCGAAAATTTTTTTCAAAATTTTTTTCAAAATTTTTTTTCAAAATTTTTTTCAAAATTTTTTTCAAAATTTTTTTCAAATTTTTTTTGAAATTTTTTTCGAAAATGTTTTTCGAAATTTTTTCGAAAATTTTTTTCGAAAATTTTTTTCGAAAATTTTTTTTGAAAATTTTTTTTCAAAATTTTTCTGGAAATTTTTTTCAAAATTTTTTTCGAAAATTTTTTTCGAAAATTTTTTTCAAAATTTTTTTCAAAATTTTTTTTCGAAATTTTTTTCGAAATTTTTTTCGAAATTCTTTTCGAATATTTTTTTCGAAAATTTTTTTTCGAAATTTTTTTAAAAAATTTTTTTCGAAAATTTTTTTCAAAATTTTTTTTCAAATTTTTTTCGAAAGTTTTTTTTCAAATTTTTTTTGAAAATTTTTTAAAAAAATTTTTTTCAAATTTTTTTTAAAAATGTTTTTCGAAAATTTTTTTTTGAAATTTTTTTCAAACTTTTTTTCGAAATTTTTTTCGAAAATTTTTTTTGAAAATTTTTTTCAAAATTTTTTCGAAAATTTTTTTAAAAAATTTTTTTCAAAATTTTTTTAAAAAATTTTTTTCAAAATTTTTTTCGAAAATTTTTTTCAAAATGTTTTTCGAAAATTTTTTTTTGAAATTTTTTTGAAATTTTTTTCGAAAATTTTTTTAAAAATTTTTTTTGAAAATTTTTTTAAAAAATTTTTTTAAAAATTTTTTTCGAAAATTTTTTTCAAAATTTTTTTAAAAATTTTTTTCAAAATTTTTTTTTTTAAATTTTTTTCGAAAATTTTTTTCGAAATTTTTTTTTCAAATTTTTTTTTGGAAATTTTTTCAAAATATTTTTCGAAAATTTTTTTTCAAAATTTTTTTTCAAAATTTTTTCAATTTTATTTTCGAAAATTTTTTTCAAAATTTTTTTTCAAAATTTTATTCGAAAATTTTTTTTCATAATTTTTTTCGAAAATTTTTTTTCAAAATTTTTTTCAAATTTTTTTTTGAAATTTTTTTCGAAAATTTTTTTTTGAAATTTTTTCAAAATTTTTTTCGAAAATTGTTTTCGAAATTTTTTCGAAAATTTTTTTCGAAAATTTTTTTCGAAAATTTTTTTTCAAAATTTTTTTCGAAAATTTTTTTTTGAAATTTTTTCAAAATTTTTTTCAAAAATTTTTTTCGAAATTTTTTTCGAAAATTTTTTTCGAAAATTTTTTTTCGAAATTTTTTTCAAAATTTTTTTCGAAAATTTTTTTTCAATTTTTTTTTTTAAATTTTTTTCGAAAATTTTTTTTCAAAATTTTTTTCAAAACTTTTTTCGAAAATTTTTTTCAAATTTTTTTTTTGAAAATTTTTTTAAAAAATTTTTTTCAAAATTTTTTTCGAAAATTTTTTTCAAAATTTTTTAAAAATTTTTTTCGAAAATTTTTTTTAAAAATTTTTTTCGAAAATTTTTTTTAAAAATTTTTTTCGAAAATTTTTTTTCAAAATTTTTTTCGAAAATTTTTTTTCAAAATTTTTTTCAAATTTTTTTTTGAAATTTTTTTCGAAAATTTTTTTTTGAAATTTTTTCAAAATTTTTTTCGAAATTTTTTTTGAAAATTGTTTTCGAAATTTTTTCGAAAATTTTTTTCGACAATTTTTTTTCAAAATTTTTTTCAAATTTTTTTTTGAAATTTTTTTCGAAAATTTTTTTCGAAATTTTTTCGAAAATTTTTTTCGAAAATTTTTTTTGAAAATTTTTTTTCAAAATTTTTTTTGGGAATTTTTTTCAAATTTTTTTTCGAAAATTTTTTTTCAAAATTTTTTCAAAATTTTTTTTGGAAAATTTTTTTCAAAATTTTTTTCAAAAATTTTTTTTCAAAATTTTTTTTCAAAATTTTTTTCGAAAATTTTTTTCAAAATTTTTTTCGAAATTTTTTTTCAAAATTTTTTTTCAAAATTTTTTTCGATATTTTTTTCGAAAATTTTTTTTTGAAATTTTTTCAAAATTTTTTTCGAAAATTGTTTTCGAACTTTTTTCGAAAATTTTTTTCAAAATTTTTTTTCGAAATTTTTTTCGAAATTTTTTTCGAAATTCTTTTCGAATATTTTTTTCGAAAATTTTTTTTCGAAATTTTTTTAAAAAATTTTTTTCGAAAATTTTTTTCAAAATTTTTTTTCAAATTTTTTTCGAAAGTTTTTTTTCAAATTTTTTTTGAAAATTTTTTAAAAAAATTTTTTTCAAATTTTTTTTAAAAATGTTTTTCGAAAATTTTTTTTTGAAATTTTTTTCAAACTTTTTTTCGAAATTTTTTTCGAAAATTTTTTTTGAAAATTTTTTTCAAAATTTTTTCGAAAATTTTTTTAAAAAATTTTTTTCAAAATTTTTTTAAAAAATTTTTTTCAAAATTTTTTTCGAAAATTTTTTTCAAAATGTTTTTCGAAAATTTTTTTTTGAAATTTTTTTGAAATTTTTTTCGAAAATTTTTTTAAAAATTTTTTTTGAAAATTTTTTTAAAAAATTTTTTTAAAAATTTTTTTCGAAAATTTTTTTCAAAATTTTTTTAAAAATTTTTTTCAAAATTTTTTTTTTTAAATTTTTTTCGAAAATTTTTTTCGAAATTTTTTTTTCAAATTTTTTTTTGGAAATTTTTTCAAAATATTTTTCGAAAATTTTTTTTCAAAATTTTTTTTCAAAATTTTTTCAATTTTATTTTCGAAAATTTTTTTCAAAATTTTTTTTCAAAATTTTATTCGAAAATTTTTTTTCATAATTTTTTTCGAAAATTTTTTTTCAAAATTTTTTTCAAATTTTTTTTTGAAATTTTTTTCGAAAATTTTTTTTTGAAATTTTTTCAAAATTTTTTTCGAAAATTGTTTTCGAAATTTTTTCGAAAATTTTTTTCGAAAATTTTTTTCGAAAATTTTTTTTCAAAATTTTTTTCGAAAATTTTTTTTTGAAATTTTTTCAAAATTTTTTTCAAAAATTTTTTTCGAAATTTTTTTCGAAAATTTTTTTCGAAAATTTTTTTTCGAAATTTTTTTCAAAATTTTTTTCGAAAATTTTTTTTCAATTTTTTTTTTTAAATTTTTTTCGAAAATTTTTTTTCAAAATTTTTTTCAAAACTTTTTTCGAAAATTTTTTTCAAATTTTTTTTTTGAAAATTTTTTTAAAAAATTTTTTTCAAAATTTTTTTCGAAAATTTTTTTCAAAATTTTTTAAAAATTTTTTTCGAAAATTTTTTTTAAAAATTTTTTTCGAAAATTTTTTTTAAAAATTTTTTTCGAAAATTTTTTTTCAAAATTTTTTTCGAAAATTTTTTTTCAAAATTTTTTTCAAATTTTTTTTTGAAATTTTTTTCGAAAATTTTTTTTTGAAATTTTTTCAAAATTTTTTTCGAAATTTTTTTTGAAAATTGTTTTCGAAATTTTTTCGAAAATTTTTTTCGACAATTTTTTTTCAAAATTTTTTTCAAATTTTTTTTTGAAATTTTTTTCGAAAATTTTTTTCGAAATTTTTTCGAAAATTTTTTTCGAAAATTTTTTTTGAAAATTTTTTTTCAAAATTTTTTTTGGGAATTTTTTTCAAATTTTTTTTCGAAAATTTTTTTTCAAAATTTTTTCAAAATTTTTTTTGGAAAATTTTTTTCAAAATTTTTTTCAAAAATTTTTTTTCAAAATTTTTTTTCAAAATTTTTTTCGAAAATTTTTTTCAAAATTTTTTTCGAAATTTTTTTTCAAAATTTTTTTTCAAAATTTTTTTCGATATTTTTTTCGAAAATTTTTTTTTGAAATTTTTTCAAAATTTTTTTCGAAAATTGTTTTCGAACTTTTTTCGAAAATTTTTTTCGAAAATTTTTTTTCAAAATTTTTTTCGAAAATTTTTTTTTGAAATTTTTTCAAAATTTTTTTCAAAAATTTTTTTCGAAATTTTTTTCGAAAATTTTTTTCAAAAATTTTTTTTCAAAATTTTTTTCAAAATTTTTTTCGAAAATTTTTTTTCAAAATTTTTTTTAAAAATTTTTTTCGAAAATTTTTTTTCAAAATTTTTTTCAAAATTTTTTTCGAAAATTTTTTTCAAATTTTATTTTTGAAAATTTTTTTAAAAAATTTTTTTCAAAATTTTTTTCGAAAATTTTTTTCAAAATTTTTTTTCAAAATTTTTTTTGGGAATTTTTTTCAAATGTTTTTGCGACAATTTTTTTTCAAAATTTTTTCAAAATTTTTTTCAAAATTTTTTTCAAAATTTTTTTTTCAAAATTTTTTTCAAAATTTATTTCGAAATTTTTTTTCAAAATTTTTTTCGAAAATTTTTTTCAAAATTTTTTTCGAAATTTTTTTTCAAAATTTTTTTTCAAAATTTTTTTCGATATTTTTTTCGAAATTTTTTTCGAAAATTTTTTTCGAAAATTTTTTTCGAAATTTTCTTCAAAATTTTTTTTGAAAATTTTTTTCGTAAATTTTTTTACAAAATTTTTTTCGAAAATTTTTTTCAAATTATTTTTTAAAATTTTTTCCAAAAATTTTTTTTTGAAATTTTTTCAAAATTTTTTTCGAAATTTTTTTCGAAAATTTTTTTCGAAATTTTTTTTCGAAATTTTTTTCAAAATTTTTTTCGAAATTTTTTTTTTCGAAAATTTTTTTCGAAAATTTTTTTCGAAAATTTTTTTTGAAAATTTTTTTTCGAAAATTTTTTTCGAAAATTTTTTTTCAAAATTTTTTTCAAAATTTTTTTTTTCAAAATGTTTTTCGAAAATTTTTTTTTGAAATTTTTTTCAAATTTTTTTTCGAAATTTTTTTCGAAAATTTTTTTTTAATATTTTTTTTCGAAATTTTTTTCAAAATTTTTTTCGAAAATTTTTTCTCAAAATTTTTTTTTTTAATTTTTTTTGAAAAAAATTTTTGAAAATTTTTTTTAAAAATTTTTTTCGAAAATTTTTTTTCAAAATTTTTTTCAAATTTTTTTCGAAAATTTTTTTTTCAAAATTTTTTTCGTAAATTTTTTTTTGAAATTTTTTTCGAAATTTTTTTCGAAAATTTTTTTCGAAATTTTTTTTCAAAAGTTTTTTCGAAAATTTTTTTTCAAAATTTTTTTTGGAAATTTTTTTCAAAATTTTTTTCGAAAATTTTTTTTCAAAATTTTTTTTCAAAATTTTTTTCGAAAATTTTTTTCAAAATTTTTTTCAAAATTTTTTTTCAAAATTTTTTTCAAAATTTTTTTCAAAATTTTTTTCAAATTTTTTTTGAAATTTTTCGAAATTTTTTCGAAAATTTTTTTCGAAAATTTTTTTCGAAAATTTTTTTTGAAAATTTTTTTTCAAAATATTTCTGGAAATTTTTTTCAAAATTTTTTTCGAAAATTTTTTTCGAAAATTTTTTTCAAAATTTTTTTCAAAATTTTTTTTCGAAATTTTTTTCGAAATTTTTTTCGAAATTCTTTTCGAATATTTTTTTCGAAAATTTTTTTTCGAAATTTTTTTAAAAAATTTTTTTCAAAATTTTTTTCGAAAATTTTTTTCAAAATGTTTTTCGAAAATTTTTTTTTGAAATTTTTTTGAAATTTTTTTCGAAAATTTTTTGAAAAATTTTTTTTGAAAATTTTTTTAAAAAATTTTTTTAAAAATTTTTTTCGAAAATTTTTTTCAAAATTTTTTTAAAAATTTTTTTCAAAATTTTTTTTTTTAAATTTTTTTCGAAAATTTTTTTCGAAAATTTTTTTTCAAATTTTTTTTTGGAAATTTTTTCAAAATATTTTTCGAAAATTTTTTTTCAAAATTTTTTTTCAAAATTTTTTCAATTTTTTTTTCGAAAATTTTTTTCAAAATTTTTTTTCAAAATTTTATTCGAAAATTTTTTTTCATAATTTTTTTCGAAAATTTTTTTTCAAAATTTTTTTCAAATTTTTTTTTGAAATTTTTTTCGAAAATTTTTTTTTGAAATTTTTTCAAAATTTTTTTCGAAAATTGTTTTCGAAATTTTTTCGAAAATTTTTTTCGAAAATTTTTTTCGAAAATTTTTTTTCAAAATTTTTTTCGAAAATTTTTTTTTGAAATTTTTTCAAAATTTTTTTCAAAAATTTTTTTCGAAATTTTTTTCGAAAATTTTTTTCAAAAATTTTTTTTCGAAATTTTTTTCAAAATTTTTTTCGAAAATTTTTTTTCAATTTTTTTTTAAAAATTTTTTTCGAAAATTTTTTTTCAAAATTTTTTTCAAAACTTTTTTCGAAAATTTTTATCAAATTTTTTTTTTGAAAATTTTTTTCGAAAATTTTTTTCAAAATTTTTTAAAAATTTTTTTCGAAAATTTTTTTTAAAAATATTTTTCGAAAATTTTTTTTAAAAATTTTTTTCGAAAATTTTTTTTCAAAATTTTTTTCGAAAATTTTTTTTCAAAATTTTTTTCAAATTTTTTTTTGAAATTTTTTTCGAAAATTTTTTTTTGAAATTTTTTCAAAATTTTTTTCGAAATTTTTTTTGAAAATTGTTTTCGAAATTTTTTCGAAAATTTTTTTCGACAATTTTTTTTCAAAATTTTTTTCAAATTTTTTTTTGAAATTTTTTTCGAAAATTTTTTTCGAAATTTTTTCGAAAATTTTTTTCGAAAATTTTTTTTGAAAATTTTTTTTCAAAATTTTTTTTGGGAATTTTTTTCAAATTTTTTTTCGAAAATTTTTTTTCAAAATTTTTTCAAAATTTTTTTTGGAAAATTTTTTTCAAAATTTTTTTCAAAAATTTTTTTTCAAAATTTTTTTCAAAATTTATTTCGAAATTTTTTTTCAAAATTTTTTTCGAAAATTTTTTTCAAAATTTTTTTCGAAATTTTTTTTCAAAATTTTTTTTCAAAATTTTTTTCGATATTTTTTTCGAAAATTTTTTTTTGAAATTTTTTCAAAATTTTTTTCGAAAATTGTTTTCGAACTTTTTTCGAAAATTTTTTTCGAAAAGTTTTTTTCAAAATTTTTTTCGAAAATTTTTTTTCAAAATTTTTTTCGAAAATTTTTTTTTGAAATTTTTTCAAAATTTTTTTCAAAAATTTTTTTCGAAATTTTTTTCGAAAATTTTTTTCGAAAATTTTTTTTCGAAATTTTTTTCAAAATTTTTTTCGAAAATTTTTTTTTAAAATTTTTTTTAAAAATTTTTTTCGAAAATTTTTTTTCAAAATTTTTTTCAAAATTTTTTTCGAAAATTTTTTTCAAATTTTATTTTTGAAAATTTTTTTAAAAAATTTTCTTCAAAATTTTTTTCGAAAATTTTTTTCAAAATTTTTTTTCAAAATTTTTTTTGGGAATTTTTTTCAAATTTTTTTTCGAAAATTTTTTTTCAAAATTTTTTCAAAATTTTTTTCGAAAATGTTTTTCAAAATTTTTTTCAAAATTTTTTTTTCAAAATTTTTTTCAAAATTTATTTCGAAATTTTTTTTCAAAATTTTTTTTGAAAATTTTTTTCAAAATTTTTTTCGAAATTTTTTTTCAAAATTTTTTTTCAAAATTTTTTTCGATATTTTTTTCGAAATTTTTTTCGAAAATTTTTTTCGAAAATTTTTTTTCGAAATTTTCTTCAAAATTTTTTTTGAAAATTTTTTTCGTAAATTTTTTTACAAAATTTTTTTCGAAAATTTTTTTCAAATTATTTTTTAAAATTTTTTCCAAAAATTTTTTTTTGAAATTTTTTCAAAATTTTTTTCGAAATTTTTTTCGAAAATTTTTTTCGAAATTTTTTTTCGAAATTTTTTTCAAAATTTTTTTCGAAATTTTTTTTTTCGAAAATTTTTTTCGAAAATTTTTTTCGAAAATTTTTTTTGAAAATTTTTTTTCGAAAATTTTTTTCGAAAATTTTTTTTCAAAATTTTTTTCAAAATTTTTTTTTTCAAAATGTTTTTCGAAAATTTTTTTTTGAAATTTTTTTCAAATTTTTTTTCGAAATTTTTTTCGAAAATTTTTTTTTAATATTTTTTTTCGAAATTTTTTTCAAAATTTTTTTCGAAAATTTTTTCTCAAAATTTTTTTTTTTAATTTTTTTTGAAAAAAATTTTTGAAAATTTTTTTTAAAAATTTTTTTCGAAAATTTTTTTTCAAAATTTTTTTCAAATTTTTTTCGAAAATTTTTTTTTCAAAATTTTTTTCGTAAATTTTTTTTTGAAATTTTTTTCGAAATTTTTTTCGAAAATTTTTTTCGAAATTTTTTTTCAAAAGTTTTTTCGAAAATTTTTTTTCAAAATTTTTTTTGGAAATTTTTTTCAAAATTTTTTTCGAAAATTTTTTTTCAAAATTTTTTTTCAAAATTTTTTTCGAAAATTTTTTTCAAAATTTTTTTCAAAATTTTTTTTCAAAATTTTTTTCAAAATTTTTTTCAAAATTTTTTTCAAATTTTTTTTGAAATTTTTCGAAATTTTTTCGAAAATTTTTTTCGAAAATTTTTTTCGAAAATTTTTTTTGAAAATTTTTTTTCAAAATTTTTCTGGAAATTTTTTTCAAAATTTTTTTCGAAAATTTTTTTCGAAAATTTTTTTCAAAATTTTTTTCAAAATTTTTTTTCGAAATTTTTTTCGAAATTTTTTTCGAAATTCTTTTCGAATATTTTTTTCGAAAATTTTTTTTCGAAATTTTTTTAAAAAATTTTTTTCAAAATTTTTTTCGAAAATTTTTTTCAAAATGTTTTTCGAAAATTTTTTTTTGAAATTTTTTTGAAATTTTTTTCGAAAATTTTTTGAAAAATTTTTTTTGAAAATTTTTTTAAAAAATTTTTTTAAAAATTTTTTTCGAAAATTTTTTTCAAAATTTTTTTAAAAATTTTTTTCAAAATTTTTTTTTTTAAATTTTTTTCGAAAATTTTTTTCGAAAATTTTTTTTCAAATTTTTTTTTGGAAATTTTTTCAAAATATTTTTCGAAAATTTTTTTTCAAAATTTTTTTTCAAAATTTTTTCAATTTTTTTTTCGAAAATTTTTTTCAAAATTTTTTTTCAAAATTTTATTCGAAAATTTTTTTTCATAATTTTTTTCGAAAATTTTTTTTCAAAATTTTTTTCAAATTTTTTTTTGAAATTTTTTTCGAAAATTTTTTTTCGAAATTTTTTTCAAAATTTTTTTCGAAAATTTTTTTTCAAAATTTTTTTAAAAAATTTTTTTCGAAAATTTTTTTTCAAAATTTTTTTCAAAATTTTTTTCGAAAATTTTTTTCAAATTTTATTTTTGAAAATTTTTTTAAAAAATTTTTTTCAAAATTTTTTTCGAAAATTTTTTTCAAAATTTTTTTTCAAAATTTTTTTTGGGAATTTTTTTCAAATTTTTTTTCGAAAATTTTTTTTCAAAATTTTTTCAAAATTTTTTTCGAAAATGTTTTTCAAAATTTTTTTCAAAATTTTTTTTTCAAAATTTTTTTCAAAATTTGTTTCGAAATTTTTTTTCAAAATTTTTTTCGAAAATTTTTTTCAAAATTTTTTTCGAAATTTTTTTTCACAATTTTTTTTCAAAATTTTTTTCGATATTTTTTTCGAAATTTTTTTCGAAAATTTTTTTCGAAAATTTTTTTTCGAAATTTTCTTCAAAATTTTTTTCGTAAATTTTTTTACAAAATTTTTTTCGAAAATTTTTTTCAAATTATTTTTTAAAATTTTTTCCAAAAATTTTTTTTTGAAATTTTTTCAAAATTTTTTTCGAAATTTTTTTCGAAATTTTTTTTCGAAATTTTTTTCAAAATTTTTTTCGAAATTTTTTTTTTCGAAAATTTTTTTCGAAAATTTTTTTCGAAAATTTTTTTTGAAAATTTTTTTTCGAAAATTTTTTTCGAAAATTTTTTTTCAAAATTTTTTTCAAAAATTTTTTTTTCAAAATGTTTTTCGAAAATTTTTTTTTGAAATTTTTTTCAAAATTTTTTTCGAAATTTTTTTCGAAAATTTTTTTTTAATATTTTTTTTCGAAATTTTTTTCAAAATTTTTTTCGAAAATTTTTTCTCAAAATTTTTTTTTTTAATTTTTTTTGAAAAAAATTTTTGAAAATTTTTTTTAAAAATTTTTTTCGAAAATTTTTTTTCAAAATTTTTTTCAAATTTTTTTCGAAAATTTTTTTTCAAAATTTTTTTCGTAAATTTTTTTTTGAAATTTTTTTCGAAATTTTTTTCGAAAATTTTTTTCGAAATTTTTTTTCAAAATTTTTTTCGAAAATTTTTTTTCAAAATTTTTTTTGGAAATTTTTTTCAAAATTTTTTTCGAAAATTTTTTTTCAAAATTTTTTTTCAAAATTTTTTTCGAAAATTTTTTTCAAAATTTTTTTCAAAATTTTTTTTCAAAATTTTTTTCAAAATTTTTTTCAAAATTTTTTTCAAATTTTTTTTGAAATTTTTTTCGAAAATTTTTTTCGAAATTTTTTTGGAAAATTTTTTTCGAAAATTTTTTTCGAAAATTTTTTTCGAAAATTTTTTTTGAAAATTTTTTTTCAAAATTTTTCTGGAAATTTTTTTCAAAATTTTTTTCGAAAATTTTTTTCAAAATTTTTTTCGAAAATTTTTTTCAAAATTTTTTTCGAAAATTTTTTTCAAAATTTTTTTCAAAATTTTTTTTCGAAATTTTTTTCGAAATTTTTTTCGAAATTCTTTTCGAATATTTTTTTCGAAAATTTTTTTTCGAAATTTTTTTCAAAATTTTTTTTGAAAATTTTTTTCGTAAATTTTTTTAAAAAATTTTTTTCGAAAATTTTTTTCAAAATTTTTTTTCAAAATTTTTTTCGAAAGTTTTTTTTCAAATTTTTTTTGAAAATTTTTTAAAAAAATTTTTTTCAAATTTTTTTTAAAAATGTTTTTCGAAAATTTTTTTTTAAAATTTTTTTCAAAATTTTTTTCGAAATTTTTTTCGAAAATTTTTTTTGAAAATTTTTTTCAAAATTTTTTCGAAAATTTTTTTAAAAACTTTTTTTCAAAATTTTTTTCGAAAATTTTTTTCAAAATGTTTTTCGAAAATTTTTTTTTGAAATTTTTTTGAAATTTTTTTCGAAAATTTTTTTAAAAATTTTTTTTGAAAATTTTTTTAAAAAATTTTTTTAAAAATTTTTTTTGAAAATTTTTTTCAAAATTTTTTTAAAAATTTTTTTCAAAATTTTTTTTTTAAAATTTTTTTCGAAAATTTTTTTCGAAAATTTTTTTTCAAATTTTTTTTTGGAAATTTTTTCAAAATATTTTTCGAAAATTTTTTTTCAAAATTTTTTTTCAAAATTTTTTCAATTTTTTTTTCGAAAATTTTTTTTAAAATTTTTTTTCAAAATTTTATTCGAAAATTTTTTTTCATAATTTTTTTCGAAAATTTTTTTTAAAAATTTTTTTCAAATTTTTTTTTGAAATTTTTTTCGAAAATTTTTTTTTGAAATTTTTTCAAAATTTTTTTCGAAAATTGTTTTCGAAATTTTTTCGAAAATTTTTTTCGAAAATTTTTTTTCAAAATTTTTTTCGAAAATTTTTTTTTGAAATTTTTTCAAAATTTTTTTTAAAAATTTTTTTCGAAATTTTTTTCGAAAATTTTTTTCGAAAATTTTTTTTCGAAATTTTTTTCAAAATTTTTTTCGAAAATTTTTTTTCAATTTTTTTTTTAAAATTTTTTTCGAAAATTTTTTTTCAAAATTTTTTTCAAAACTTTTTTCGAAAATTTTTTTCGAAAATTTTTTTTCAAAATTTTTTTCGAAAATTTTTTTTTGAAATTTTTTCAAAATTTTTTTCAAAAATTTTTTTCGAAATTTTTTTCGAAAATTTTTTTCGAAAATTTTTTTTCGAAATTTTTTTCAAAATTTTTTTCGAAATTTTTTTTCAAATTTTTTTTTAAAAATTTTTTTCGAAAATTTTTTTTCAAAATTTTTTTCACAATTTTTTTCGAAAATTTTTTTCAAATTTTATTTTTGAAAATTTTTTTAAAAAATTTTTTTCAAAATTTTTTTCGAAAATTTTTTTCAAAATTTTTTTTCAAAATTTTTTTTGGGAATTTTTTTCAAATTTTTTTTCGAAAATTTTTTTTCAAAATTTTTTCAAAATTTTTTTCGAAAATTTTTTTCAAAATTTTTTTCAAAATTTTTTTTTAAAAATTTTTTTCAAAATTTATTTCGAAATTTTTTTTCAAAATTTTTTTCGAAAATTTTTTTCAAAATTTTTTTCGAAATTTTTTTTCAAAATTTTTTTTCAAAATTTTTTTCGATATTTTTTTCGAAATTTTTTTCGAAAATTTTTTTCGAAATTTTTTTCGAAAATTTTTTTCGAAAATTTTTTTTCGAAATTTTCTTCAAAATTTTTTTCGAAAATTTTTTTCGTAAATTTTTTTACAAAATTTTTTTCGAAAATTTTTTTCAAATTATTTTTTAAAATTTTTTCCAAAAATTTTTTTTTGAAATTTTTTCAAAATTTTTTTCGAAATTTTTTTCGAAAATTTTTTTCGAAATTTTTTTTCGAAATTTTTTTCAAAATTTTTTTCGAAATTTTTTTTTTCGAAAATTTTTTTCGAAAATTTTTTTCGAAAATTTTTTTTGAAAATTTTTTTTCGAAAATTTTTTTCGAAAATTTTTTTTCAAAATTTTTTTCAAAAATTTTTTTTTCCAAAATGTTTTTCGAAAATTTTTTTTTGAAATTTTTTTCAAAATTTTTTTCGAAATTTTTTTCGAAAATTTTTTTGTAATATTTTTTTTCGAAATTTTTTTCAAAATTTTTTTCGAAAATTTTTTCTCAAAATTTTTTTTTTTAATTTTTTTTGAAAAAAATTTTTGAAAATTTTTTTTAAAAATTTTTTTCGAAAATTTTTTTTCAAAATTTTTTTCAAATTTTTTTCGAAAATTGTTTTTTCAAAATTTTTTTCGTAAATTTTTTTTTGAAATTTTTTTCGAAATTTTTTTCGAAAATTTTTTTCGAAATTTTTTTTCAAAATTTTTTTCGAAAATTTTTTTTCAAAATTTTTTTTGGAAATTTTTTTCAAAATTTTTTTCGAAAATTTTTTTTCAAAATTTTTTTTCAAAATTTTTTTCGAAAATTTTTTTCAAAATTTTTTTCAAAATTTTTTTTCAAAATTTTTTTCAAAATTTTTTTCAAAATTTTTTTCAAATTTTTTTTGAAATTTTTTTCGAAAATGTTTTTCGAAATTTTTTCGAAAATTTTTTTCGAAAATTTTTTTCGAAAATTTTTTTTGAAAATTTTTTTTCAAAATTTTTCTGGAAATTTTTTTCAAAATTTTTTTCGAAAATTTTTTTCGAAAATTTTTTTCAAAATTTTTTTCAAAATTTTTTTTCGAAATTTTTTTCGAAATTTTTTTCGAAATTCTTTTCGAATATTTTTTTCGAAAATTTTTTTTCGAAATTTTTTTAAAAAATTTTTTTCGAAAATTTTTTTCAAAATTTTTTTTCAAATTTTTTTCGAAAGTTTTTTTTCAAATTTTTTTTGAAAATTTTTTAAAAAAATTTTTTTCAAATTTTTTTTAAAAATGTTTTTCGAAAATTTTTTTTTGAAATTTTTTTCAAACTTTTTTTCGAAATTTTTTTCGAAAATTTTTTTTGAAAATTTTTTTCAAAATTTTTTCGAAAATTTTTTTAAAAAATTTTTTTCAAAATTTTTTTAAAAAATTTTTTTCAAAATTTTTTTCGAAAATTTTTTTCAAAATGTTTTTCGAAAATTTTTTTTTGAAATTTTTTTGAAATTTTTTTCGAAAATTTTTTTAAAAATTTTTTTTGAAAATTTTTTTAAAAAATTTTTTTAAAAATTTTTTTCGAAAATTTTTTTCAAAATTTTTTTAAAAATTTTTTTCAAAATTTTTTTTTTTAAATTTTTTTCGAAAATTTTTTTCGAAATTTTTTTTTCAAATTTTTTTTTGGAAATTTTTTCAAAATATTTTTCGAAAATTTTTTTTCAAAATTTTTTTTCAAAATTTTTTCAATTTTATTTTCGAAAATTTTTTTCAAAATTTTTTTTCAAAATTTTATTCGAAAATTTTTTTTCATAATTTTTTTCGAAAATTTTTTTTCAAAATTTTTTTCAAATTTTTTTTTGAAATTTTTTTCGAAAATTTTTTTTTGAAATTTTTTCAAAATTTTTTTCGAAAATTGTTTTCGAAATTTTTTCGAAAATTTTTTTCGAAAATTTTTTTCGAAAATTTTTTTTCAAAATTTTTTTCGAAAATTTTTTTTTGAAATTTTTTCAAAATTTTTTTCAAAAATTTTTTTCGAAATTTTTTTCGAAAATTTTTTTCGAAAATTTTTTTTCGAAATTTTTTTCAAAATTTTTTTCGAAAATTTTTTTTCAATTTTTTTTTTTAAATTTTTTTCGAAAATTTTTTTTCAAAATTTTTTTCAAAACTTTTTTCGAAAATTTTTTCAAATTTTTTTTTTTTTTGAAAATTTTTTAAAAAATTTTTTCAAATTTTTTTCGAAAATTTTTTTCAAAATTTTTTAAAAATTTTTTTCGAAAATTTTTTTTAAAATTTTTTTCGAAAATTTTTTTAAAAATTTTTTTCGAAAATTTTTTTCAAAATTTTTTTCGAAAATTTTTTTTCAAAATTTTTTTCAAATTTTTTTTTGAAATTTTTTTCGAAAATTTTTTTTTGAAATTTTTTCAAAATTTTTTTCGAAATTTTTTTTGAAAATTGTTTTCGAAATTTTTTCGAAAATTTTTTTCGACAATTTTTTTTCAAAATTTTTTTCAAATTTTTTTTTGAAATTTTTTTCGAAAATTTTTTTCGAAATTTTTTCGAAAATTTTTTCGAAAATTTTTTTTGAAAATTTTTTTTCAAATTTTTTTTGGGAATTTTTTCAAATTTTTTTTCGAAAATTTTTTTCAAAATTTTTTCAAAATTTTTTTTGGAAAATTTTTTTCAAAATTTTTTTCAAAAATTTTTTTTCAAAATTTTTTTTCAAAATTTTTTTCGAAAATTTTTTCAAAATTTTTTTCGAAATTTTTTTTCAAAATTTTTTTTCAAAATTTTTTTCGATATTTTTTTCGAAAATTTTTTTTGAAATTTTTCAAAATTTTTTCGAAAATTGTTTTCGAACTTTTTTCGAAAATTTTTTTCGAAAATTTTTTTTCAAAATTTTTTTCGAAAATTTTTTTTTGAAATTTTTTCAAAATTTTTTTCAAAAATTTTTTTCGAAATTTTTTTCGAAAATTTTTTTCAAAAATTTTTTTTCAAAATTTTTTTCAAAATTTTTTTCGAAAATTTTTTTTCAAAATTTTTTTTAAAAATTTTTTTCGAAAATTTTTTTTCAAAATTTTTTTCAAAATTTTTTTCGAAAATTTTTTTCAAATTTTATTTTTGAAAATTTTTTTAAAAATTTTTTTCAAAATTTTTTCGAAAATTTTTTTCAAAATTTTTTTTCAAAATTTTTTTTGGGAATTTTTTTCAAATGTTTTTGCGACAATTTTTTTTCAAAATTTTTTTCAAAATTTTTTTCAAAATTTTTTTCAAAATTTTTTTTTCAAAATTTTTTTCAAAATTTATTTCGAAATTTTTTTCAAAATTTTTTTCGAAAATTTTTTTCAAAATTTTTTTCGAAATTTTTTTTCAAAATTTTTTTTCAAATTTTTTTCGATATTTTTTTCGAAATTTTTTTCGAAAATTTTTTTCGAAAATTTTTTTCGAAATTTTCTTCAAAATTTTTTTTGAAAATTTTTTTCGTAAATTTTTTTACAAAATTTTTTTCGAAAATTTTTTTCAAATTATTTTTTAAAATTTTTTCCAAAAATTTTTTTTTGAAATTTTTTCAAAATTTTTTTCGAAATTTTTTTCGAAAATTTTTTTCGAAATTTTTTTCGAAATTTTTTTCAAAATTTTTTTCGAAATTTTTTTTTTCGAAAATTTTTTTCGAAAATTTTTTTCGAAAATTTTTTTTGAAAATTTTTTTTCGAAAATTTTTTTCGAAAATTTTTTTTCAAAATTTTTTTCAAAATTTTTTTTTCAAAATGTTTTTCGAAAATTTTTTTTTGAAATTTTTTTCAAATTTTTTTTCGAAATTTTTTTCGAAAATTTTTTTTTAATATTTTTTTTCGAAATTTTTTTCAAATTTTTTTCGAAAATTTTTTCTCAAATTTTTTTTTTAATTTTTTTGAAAAAATTTTTGAAAATTTTTTTTAAAAATTTTTTTCGAAAATTTTTTTTCAAAATTTTTTTCAAATTTTTTTCGAAAATTTTTTTTTCAAAATTTTTTTCGTAAATTTTTTTTTGAAATTTTTTTCGAAATTTTTTTCGAAAATTTTTTCGAAATTTTTTTTCAAAAGTTTTTTCGAAAATTTTTTTTCAAAATTTTTTTTGGAAATTTTTTTCAAATTTTTTTCGAAAATTTTTTTTCAAAATTTTTTTTCAAATTTTTTTCGAAAATTTTTTTCAAAATTTTTTTCAAAATTTTTTTCAAAATTTTTTTCAAAATTTTTTTCAAAATTTTTTTCAAA